>CM053032.1:24702840-24919148 GCA_028564925.1 Lithobates sylvaticus
AACCGGCATAATTCCTCAACGACTGGCGCTGAATCTCGCAGGCGGCTGATGTGCCCTGGAAGTTTTTCGGATGCCGCTGGGGACCCTCCGAACTTCTTAAAACAAAGCTAAACTGTGTGCTAAGGCTTGCAGCCCATGGGGAGCTGAGAGACCGCGCCGCGGTGCCTCGTACACCGGGAAAGAGATGAAACGCTGGCGCTCCTCGACGAACGGAGATAGTGAATGTTTAGCTGAGCAAAATAAATATATACCTTCTTCTGAATCAATATTTATTCTACTGTGTATCAAAGGAGAAGCGCGCTCATATAGCAGGATCTCGGATTACCCTCCTCCCCATCGCCGATGCCAAACCTGTAAACAGACATACTATTGGCAAAAGTATTGGGACACGCACATGAACTTTAATGGCATACCAGTCTTGGTCCGTAGGGTTCAATATTGAGTTGGCCCACCCTTTGCAACTATAACATCTTCAAATCTTCTGGGAAGGCCGTCCACAAGGTTTAGGAGTGTGTCTATGGGAAGGTTTGACCATTCTTCCAGAAGCACATTTGTGAGGTCAGGCACTGATGTTGGACGAGAAGACCTGGCTCGCAGTCTCCACTCTAATTCATCCCAAAGGTGTTCTACTGGGTTGAGACCAGTCAAGTTTCTCCACCCCAAACTCTCTCATCCATGTCTTTATGGACCTTGCTTTGTGCACTGGTCCAAATCATTTTTATATTTTGTTATAACATTTTGCTAAAAGGTAATTTTTCTCCTTCATTGATGTACGCTGATGAGGCTGCACTGGTGGGCAATAATAGGGTGCACTGATTGGCACTGATAGGCAGCACTGGTGGGCACTGATGAGGTGGCACTGGTGGGCACTGAGGTGGCACTGATGGGTGGCACTAAAGGGCATTGATAGGTGGCACTGATAGGTGGCACTGATGGGCACTGATGGGCACTGATAGGTTGCAGTGATGGGCACTGATGGGTGGCAGTGATGGGCAACAATGGTGGGCATTGATAGGTGGCACTGTTATACACTAGTGGGCACTGATTGGTGGACACTGATATGCACTGGCAGGCGGCACTGGCAGGCGGCATTAGTGGGCACATATGAGGTGGCTGTACCTCTTCATCTTCGGCTTTTTTTTCTCCTCATGCTACCAGCGTGAGGAGAAAAAAAAAAACAATCACAGATCTTCTGATTACATCACGTGATCAGCTTCATTGGCTGACAGCTGATCACGTGGTAAGGGGCCAGGATTGATCTGTGATCAGCCGAGTCTCATTGACTCGGGGATCACAGAGCGCGCCGCGTGTGCCCTGCAGGGGGCGCGCAGGGAGCGTGCAAAAGAGAGGACATCTATTGTCGGAAATTCCGAGCGTGTGTACACAATTCCGACGCACAAAAGTCCACACATGCTCGGAATCAAGCATAAGAGCCGCACTGGCTATTGAACTTCATTTTTCTCGGCTCGTCATACGTATTGTATGTCACCGCGTTCTTGACGTTCGGAATTTCCGACAACATTTGTGTGACACTGTGTATGCAAGACAAGTTTGAGCCAACATCCTTCGGAAAAAAATCCACGGTTTTGTTGTCGGAAAATCCTATCATGTGTACATAGCATAATGCGGCGTACACACGGTCGGAATTTCCGATGGAAACAGTCCGATAGGAGCTTTTCATCGGATTTTCCGACCGTGTGCATGCCCAACGGTCTTTTTCTGTCAGAATTTCCGACGGACTTTGAATTGAGAACCTTTCTATCGGATTTTCCGATCGTGTGTATGCAATTCCGACACGCAAAATTCCGAGCATGCTCGGAAACAATTCAACGCATGCTCGGAAGCATTAAACTTCCCTTTTATAGTGCTGTCGAACGTGTTTTATGCCGCTGTGTTATTGACCGTCGGAATTTGGTGTGATCGTGTGTAGGCAACACAGCTTGAGCGGAATTCCGTCGGAATTCCGTCGGAAAAACCGTCAGAGTTTTTTCCGACAAGAATTCCGATCGTGTGTACGCGGCATAAGACTTGAGTTTTGAGAACATTTGTCCTCAAATGTGTTTAGCTGATTTAGACCATTTGGGCTTTTAGGTTTTTCGCAAAAAGATGAGTTTTCCTTTAAATCTGCTCACAATCTTTGATCAAAAGTGGGAAAAAAGTTCACAAAATAAAAGTTGCTTAGTTGTTTTTTGAACATTAAGAAAGATTTAGCTGTGGAATAAGATGATACTACAGGATTCGTGGTTGGATCATCGGCAGAAAACAATGGAGACAATAATGTCTCCATCTGGTTTTCTGATGTCTTAATTATAGAACAACAACAAATAACATGATAAAACAATGGGGAAGACCATATCATCTGAAAAAAATGTCCTCATCAAGAGGAAAGAGAACAATATATGTGATTGCTGGTGGGAACCTAAATACATGGACCAATCAAAGAGCCACGTACCAGAAACCGCCATTAACACTTTCCTAGTGTCGGGGCATTGGATGCATCTATTCACTGAAGTTAGGTCAGATATTGTACCAGCTTGGTGTGAGGAATCTGGAGTTTTGCAAAACCGATATATCAAAATAGTTATAAATAAATAATTATTAAAAGCTACCTGGCTCTCCGTAAACGCACCTTTATGCCCCGTACACACGGTCGGAAATTCAGACGGAAAATGTCCTATCGGACCATGTTGTCGGAAAATCCGACCGTGTGTGGGCTCCATCGGACTTTTTCCGTCGGAACTTCCGACGGAAAAAATTTGAGATCCTGCTCTCAAATTTTCCGACAACAAAATCCGATCGGACTTTTTCCGATCGTGTGTAGAGAATTCCGACGGACAAAGTGCCATTCTATAAGATCACATTAGGAGACCAAACCTATTGGCTACTAGCCTCTACGTAGTTCCGTCGTACGCAACGAAAGTCACCACGTTCAGAATGATCGGATTTTCCAACAACTTTGTCCGACGTGTGTATGCAACACCAGTGTCGGACAAAATCCGTCGGAAAAAGTCAGACGGATTTTGTGGTCGGAATTTCGGACCGTGTGTACGGGGCATTATACTGAGCTGATATGTCATTTTCTTAGAGTGGTCAGTTTAGATATATTAGTCCAAATATAAGATTCTTTTTATAGAAATAACATTACTGCTCTCCAATTGTAAGATCCATTTGTTAGGCGTGACATCACTGCTCTCCAAATATAAAATATATTTTATAGAAGTGCTATAATCACCCTCCAAATATAAGATCCATTTTACAGGAGTGACATCATCACCCTCCAAATGTAAGATCCATTTGATAGGAGTGACATCACCTCTCTCCAATTATAAAATCCATTTTTACAGGAGTGACATCACCGCTCTCCAAATTAAAATATATTTTATAGGAGTGATATATATGTAAGATCCATTTTATAGGAGTGACATCACTGCTTTCCAAATATAAAATCCGTTTTAGAGGAGTGACATCACTGCTTTCCAAATATAAAATCCGTTTTAGAGGAGTGACATCACTGCTTTCCAAATATAAAATCCGTTTTAGAGGAGTGACATCACTGCTTTCCAAATATAAAATCCATTTTAGAGGAGTGACATCACTGCTTTCCAAATATAAAATCCGTTTTAGAGGAGTGACATCACTGCTTTCCAAATATAAAATGCGTTTTAGAGGAGTGACATCACTGCTTTCCAAATATAAAATCAGTTTTAGAGGAGTGACATCACTGCTTTCTAAATATAAAATCCGTTTTAGAGGAATGACATCATCACCCTCCAAATGTAAGATCCATTTTAGAGGAGTGACATCACTGCTTTCCAAATATAAAATCCATTTTAAAGGAGTGACATCACTGCTTTCCAAATATAAAATCCATTTTAGAGGAGTGACATCACTGCTTTCCAAATATAAAATCAGTTTTAGAGGAGTGACATCACGGCTTTCCAAATATAAAATCCGTTTTAGAGGAGTGACATCACTGCTTTCCAAATATAAAATCAGTTTTAGAGGAGTGACATCACTGCTTTCCAAATATAAGATCCATTTTAGAGGAGTGACATCACTGCTTTTCAAATATAAAATCCGTTTTAGAGGAATGACATCATCACCCTCCAAATGTAAGATCCATTTTAGAGGAGTGACATCACTGCTTTCCAAATATAAAATCCAATTTAAAGGAGTGACATCACTGCTTTCCAAATATAAAATCCATTTTAGAGGAGTGACATCACTGCTTTCCAAATATAAAATCAGTTTTAGAGGAGTGACATCACGGCTTTCCAAATATAAAATCCGTTTTAGAGGAGTGACATCACTGCTTTCCAAATATAAAATCAGTTTTAGAGGAGTGACATCACTGCTTTCCAAATATAAAATCCGTTTTAGAGGAATGACATCATCACCCTCCAAATGTAACATCCATTTTATAGGAGTAACATCACAACTTTCTAGATAGAAGTTATATTTAGAGAACAGTGGTGTGACTCCTATAAAATATAAGCTCTATATTATAGGAATGACCTTACTGCCCTTCAAACATACCGTAAGTTCTATTTTATAGGTGTAGCTAAGTTCCGGGGCCCTGAAGCCTAATGGTGACCTCCAGAGTCAGGGACAGCTGACATCCTTCTGTGTAGAGTGGGTTGCAAGGCATGGTGGGTGTAATGCAAGATGAAATGATGGGCACCAGACACTTTTAGAATGCAAAAAGAGATTTATTGTGACTTGAACAGATCTGGAGGAGAGAGGGTTAGGGCCAGGACACCCTTAAGCAGATGCAATGATAATTAACAGACTCCGAGACTTCTATAGAAAGGCAGCTGCCCTGTTGGGTCCCTGGCTTGGCACTCACTAATGCTCCACAAGCGTCACCTCTGCTCTTCCGCTGGGTCCCTGGCTTGGCACTTGCTGAGGTTTTCCCACTTTTTTACCATCCCCGGCTGATGAGAAGACTGCTCTGGTATTGGCCCCATCTTACTCACAGTAGTCTGCGGTAACAAGGTGAATGGTCCCTTAGTGGCGACAGCTTCCCCTTCTACCTCGGACCACAGCTGGTTCCCCATCCGGCTGAGACTGCAAGCCAGCAGTCCCAACCCTACGCTGTTCTCCTGCTTCTGGATAGGCCTCTGACAGCCTAGCAGCCAGATGTCCCCGGGATAGGCCTCAGGCTTCTGGCCTAGCAGCCTGGGGCAGCATAACACACGTCCACCCAGACAGCCGTCCAGGTGGCACAGAACCCACGATCACCTGACTCCACCCACATAAAGAGGCTCTCCCAGCAAGCCAAGGGACTTAAAGAAACCCCTGCCAATTGGCTGAGACACCCCATTCATCCATAATCTGTCCTTGCCATGCCCTTGTCTTATCCAATGTCACCAGCTACCATGCCACCTAGTGACAGAAGAGAGAAGTGCAGCAATTCCAGAATTAGGGGGAAATCAATTGATCTCCTAACAATTGGCCAGGGCAACTGTCACCTGGCAACTAAATTTGATAGCAACCCTGCCTAAACTTCAGGGTGCTACCTAGGAGTGGCATCACCACCCTCAAAAGATAAGGTTTATTATAGAGGAATGACATCACCACTCTAAAAACGTAAGGTTTATTCTAGAAGAGTGACATCACTGCTCTCCAAGTATAATGTTTATTCTAGAGGAGTGACATCACTGGTCTCCAGGTATAAGGTTTATTCTAGGGGAGTGACATCACTGGTCTCCAAACATAAGGTTTATTCTAGAAGAGTGACATCACTGGTCTTCATAAGATCCTCTTTATAGGAGTGACATCACCCCCTTTATTATCTGCTGACGTCATAATTTATATAGTCTTGTTACTTTGAGTAATATTACCCATCTTGATTTGTTACATCACTTAGAAGACTAGTAAGACCACCTCCGGGCCTGACTTTAAATAGCTGACCTCCTGCAGACCGCGGTCCTGCGCTCTGTGCCTTCTTAGCATTTGTTAGTTTCTACAACACCAGGTAGGCTGAGTGTGGCGGGTAACTAGCAATTAATTATAATTACCTACTTGCACCGTGTTGCTTGGGGAGTGGTGGAGATTTGGAAAAATAATAATAAAAAAATTGCCGTCATACTGCGTCTTTTCTGCTAATGAAGCATAGGCCAGGCAGGACTCCTTCTAATTATTGGCACCCCGCTGGTAGCTGGTCAAAGGTCGCCATGATGGGGCATGCCTAACTCACAGGTGAAAGCTTAATGATTAACAAGACGTCAATATGAATCCATGAGACAAACAATGTTGCTTATATCAGGCAATGGGTCATCTTTGGGCCTTACGCCTGTTAAAGTACTGTTAGTCCCAGCACGCCATGCTACCCTATACTGCTGAGGTTTGTGGTTCCGCAATAGAGGCAGTGCTGCTCTGGATGTTGTGTTTTCTTTGCAGGGTTTTCAGTGCCAAAAAAAAAAATACAAAATATAATCTATGCAGCCATGAACTGAGCCTTTTACCTATCAAACCTAGGTTGTCATAGAACAAGAGGACGACATGGGGCTCAGTGTTACATAGTTACATAGTTGGTAAGGCTGAAGAAAGACACCAGTCCTTCCAGTTCAACCTATGATGTGTGTGTATGTGTTTATGTCAGTAGTACATCGTATATCCCTGTATGTTGTGGTCGTTAAGGTGCCCATCTAATCATTTTTTTAAACTATCGATGCTCCTTGCTGATACCACTGCTTGTGGAAGAGAATTCCACACCCTTACCGCTCTGACAGTAAAGAACCCTCTACGTAGTTTAACCACTTCAGCCCCGGACCAATTTGCAGCCAAAGGACCAGGCCCCTTTTTGCGATTCGGCACTGCGTCACTTTAACTGACAATTGCGCGGTCGTGCGACGTGGCTCCCAAACAAAATTGGCGTCCTTTTTTTTCCCACAAATAGAGCTTTCTTTTGGTGGTATTTGATCGCCCCTGCGGTTTTTATTTTTTGCGCTATAAACAAAAATAAAGCGACAATTTTGAAAAAAATTCAATATTTTTAACTTTTTGCTATAATAAATATCCCCAAAAAATATATAAAACATTTTTTTCCTCAGTTTAGGCCGATACGTATTCTTCTACATATTTTTGGTAAAAAAAAATCGCAATTACCGATTATTGATTGGTTTGTGCAAAAGTTATAGCGTTTACAAAATAGGGGATAGTTTTATAGCATTTTTATTAATATTTTTTTTTTTACTAGTAATGGCGGCGATCAGCGATTTTTATTGTGACTGCGACATTATGGCGGACACATCGGACATTTTTGACACATTTTTGGGACCATTGTCATTTATACAGAAATCAGTGCTATTTAAATGCACTGATTCCTATGTAAATGACAGTGGCAGTGAAGGAGTTAACCACTAGGGGGCGGGGAGGAGTTAGTGTGACGTGTGTGTTTTTTTTTACAGTAGGGGGCATGGCTGACGTCTGACGTCACTGATCGGCTTTCCTGATGACAGGGAACAGCCGATCAGTGACAGGCAGTAAAGGAAGCACGGGCAGAGATTTGTTTACACAGACCTCTCCCCGTTCTTCAGCTCTGTGACCCGATCACGGGACACCAGCGGTGATCGGGTCCAGTGGTCCCGCGGCTGCGGTCACGGAACTCCCACTGGCGCGCGCGACCCCACGGCTAGGCAATTAAAGGGGACGTATATATACGTGCTTTTGCCTAGCTGTGCCATTCTGCCGACGTAAATGTGCAGGAGGCGGTCGGGAAGCGGTTACGGTTAAACCGCTTTTCTTCCAATTCCAGTGAATGGCCTGTGTCTTTTTAAATTCCTTTTCACTGAAAAGTTTTTCCCCTATGCTAGTACGGAATTTGTACATTGATATCATATCCCCTCTCAGGCGTCTCCTCCTTAGAGAGAATAAGTTCAAGGCTTGTATTCTTTCCCCATAGCTGAGGTCTTCTAGTCCCTTTGTTAGCTTTGTTGCCCTCTTTGGAATCTCTCCAGTTCCAGCACATCCTTCCTGAGGACTGGTGCCCAGAACTGGACAGCATAGTCAAGATGCGGCTGGACCAGAGTCTTGTTGTACAGTGGGAGAATTATTGTTTTATCTCTGGAGTTTATCCCCTTTTTAATGCATGCCAATATTCTGTTGGCTTTGCTTGCAGCAGCTTGCCATTGCTGAGCCTATCATCTACTAGGACCCCCAAGTCCTTTTCCAACCTAGATCCGCCCAAAGGTTCCCCCCCTAGCCTGTATTTTTTTAGCACCCAAATGCGTTACTTTACATTTTTCAACAATAAACCTCATTATTTTATTTAGGTCTTCTTGTAAGGTTTCCATGTCCTGCGAAGAAGTTATTGCCCTGCTTAACTTTGTATCATCCGCAAATAATGAGATTGAGCTGGTTGTCCCATCCTCTATATCGTTTATGAATAAATTAAACAGAATTGGTCCCAGGACAGATCCTTGGGGGACCCCACTTATCACACCCAACCATTCCGAGTACTCGCTATTTATCACCACCCTTTGGGCTCGTCCTTGCAGCCAGTTTTCAATCCATGTACTCACCCTATGGTCCATGCCGACTGACCTTAGTCTGTACAGTAAACGTTTATGGGGAACTGTGTCAAATGCCTTTGCAAAATCCAGATACACCACATCCACAGGCCTTCCTTTATCTAGATGGCAGCTCACTTCTTCATAGAAGGTTAATAGATTGGTCTGGCAAGAAGGATTTTGCATGAATCCATGCTGATTATCGCTAATGATACAGTTTTCTTTACTAAAATCTTGGATATAGTCCCTTATCATCCCCTCCAATAGCTTGCAGACTATTGATGTTAGGCTGACTGGCCTGTAGTTCCCAGGGATATATCTCGGCCCCTTCTAAAATATTGGTACCAAGTTGGCTTTTCTCCAGTCAGCTGGTACCATTCCAGTCAAATGACCATTCCAGTCAGCTGGTACCATTACAGTGTGCAAATGAGGAAACCTTCTTAGCAAGGAGGAAACTTTTCTGGTCATGATCAACCCTCAATTAATAAATACAAAATCTACAGTATATCTTAGGGACTATGGCATTAACAACACGTTCAGATATCATAAAAGAGGATTAAAAATGAATAAGGAATGTGGCATACATAGGGCCCATCCTTCACCTCTCTGTCACCATAGATTCATGCATTGCTATCTATGGTCGCCACTGCCGCCCCCTATTCAGGTGTCCAGCCCCTTGTTGGGCGCCAGGCACTTGAATTACAGCAGCTGTTTTTTTTGGAAGCGCCTGATTAGAGCCGTGGGCTCTAATAGGCGTCCTGATTAGAGCCGTAGGCTCGAAAATGCTTTCAAAATGGGAAACAGAGGGCGCAATGCTGTGCGTTCGCTGTTTATTCAGTGTTGTGTTAGGAAAGCCAATAAATTGCTTTCCTAACACTGATCCGCCTCTCAGACAATCAGGTGCTCAGGTCTGGTTACCTGTCACCTGATTGGCTGAAACAACAGGATAGGATGCCTTAAAGAGAGGACCGGAGACATCGAGGAGCGTGGATGTGGGGGATGCCACCGTGACCCGCTGCGAGACAGGTAAGTCCCGGCTCCTGGTTTGGTAGGAAAAATGCTCCTTACATTGATGGTCAGTGGGGATTAGTATAAAGAAATCAGTGGTGATCAGTAGAAGGAATTCTCTTTACATTGGCGGTCAGTTACAAAAATGCCCTTGACATTAGACATGTGCAATTCGTTTCGTTTTTTTTCCGTTCGTTCGTTTTCGTACGAATGAACGAATCGTTCGAATCGTACGAATCCGATTAACGAATCGTTCGAATCGAACGAATCCGAATAACGAATCGTTCGAATCGTACGAATCCGATTAACGAATCGTTCGAATCGAACGAATCCGAAAAACAACGAAAATCCGAAAAAACTAATTAGAAACAACGAATGTACGAATGAAGAAAATCCGAAAAATGAGAAAAGGAACAACGAAAATGAACGAAAAAATTCGTACATTCGTAACTTTTTTTTTTGTTGAATTGGTAATTTTCCGTGTCCCTTACAATGGTGCTGCTTAACGTGCTTCGAATAGATTGAACGAAAAAATTTGTAGATTCGTAACTTTTTTTTTCGATTCGTAACTTTTTTTTTCGATTCGTAAATTATTAAAATGTAATAATAGCATACACATTACATAAAATTATGAATTATGCTCCGATTACGAATCTACGAATGTTACGAATGTACGAATAAATACGAATGCGTCCGAATTTCGAATAAACGAATAAACGAAAATTAAACTAACGAAAAAACGAATCAACGAAAAAATAACTCTTACGAATGTAGGAATCGTTACGAATATGAACACCGACGACTTACGAATGTACGAATCGTTACAAATCAACGGAAACGAAACAAAAAACAAAACGAAAAAAAACAAATTTTTTGGTTGTGCACATGTCAAGTTGACATTGGTGGTTCTTGGGAAGAATGTCCACCTACAGATAGCTAAAAAAGATCACCAGTGGAAGTGGATACTTTTCTGAGAGGCAGAAATTGCTCATGTCTCAAGGAACTCCTAGAGGTCTCAGGAGAAACCTTAGAGTACCATGGAACACGGGTTGAGAAAGGCTTTGTTTAAAGTGACAGAGTCACTTTTGAAAGTAAATGTCTCTCATTACTCCTAGGCCCTATATAGTGGATCACTCCCTTGTCTGATTGGGTGTAGACACCAATCAGGGGCTCATTCTCGACCAGAACTATCAACACAAAGAAGAGAAAAACAGCCAGAAGCACACTGTAGCATCTAACATTAGTAAAACCTTATTATTCCAGGAAAGAAAATTCAGGAAATCCACCTGGAATCTCCTCCTCTGACGTGTTTCACCCACCACTGGGCCTAATAGTAGATATGAGGAGGAGCAGGAAAAGGGAGATATTTAAACATTTACAAGTCACAAGTGAAGATAATTATAGAGATACATGACTATATTTATAGTATATCTAGAAAGCTCACACATGAACGTAATTATAAATTTACTGTATGTGTCTACAATCATAGTGCATTGCATAATACTATCAATAAAGTAGCATCACAATATCTCTCCCTATAATCAACGTGCTAAAAAATTACTGTATACCGTATATACTTGAGTATAAGCTGACCCGAATATAAGCCGAGGCACCTAATTGTACCACAAAAAACTGGGAAAACGTATTGACTCGAGTATAAGCCTAGGGTGAGAAATGCGCAGCTACTGTAAGTGGAAAAGAGGGTCAACAATACCCATTTGCAGCCTCACTGTGCCCATTTGCAGCCATCAGTGGCGGCTGGTGCTCAAAATTTTTGGGGGGGCGCAAACAAACAGCCTCACTGTGCCATCAAACGCTGCCACTGTGCCCATTAAACGCTGCCACTGTGCCCATCAAACGCTGCCACTGTGCCCATCAAACGCTGCCACTGTGCCCATCAAACGCTGCCACTGTGCCCCAAGTTCTGCCACTGTGCCCCAAGTTCTGCCACTGTGCCCCAAGTTCTGCCACTGTGCCCCTTAAGTGCTGCCATTGTGCCCCAAGTTCTGCCATTGTGCCCCTTAAGTGCTGCCATTGTGCCCCTTAAGTGCTGCCATTGTGCCCCTTAAGTGCTGCCACTGTGCCCCTTAAGTGCTGCCATTGTGCCCCAAGTTCTGCCATTGTGCCCCTTAAGTGCTGCCATTGTGCCCCTTAAGTGCTGCCATTGTGCCCCTTAAGTGCTGCCATTGTGCCCCTTAAGTGCTGCCATTGTGCGCCATTGTGCCCCAAGTTCTGCCACAAGTTCTGCCATTGTGCCCCAAGTTCTGCCATTGTGCCCCTTAAGTGCTGCCATTGTGCCCCTTAAGTGCTGCCATTGTGCCCCTTAAGTGCTGCCATTGTGCCCCTTAAGTTCTGCCACTGTGCCCCTTAAGTGCTGCCATTGTGCCCCTTAAGTGCTGCTATTGTGCCCCTTAAGTGCTGCCATTGTGCCCCTTAAGTGCTTCCATTGTGCCCCAAGTTCTGCCACTGTGCCCCTTAAGTGCTGCCACTGTGCCCCCTGCCTGCCCTCTGCACTTACCTTGTCCCGGTGTGCAGCTGGTGACGGCGTCAGGCGACGAGCGGTGTCTCCGTCGGATGTCTTCTCCCGCGCTCCTCCTGTCTTCTTCTGCTGTGATTGGACGCTAGGTGATTGGACGCCTAGCGTCCAATCACAGCGCCTGTGACTTCAGCCAATCAGGTGACAGGTAACAGACCTGGCAACCTGATTGGCTGAGAGGCGGGTCTGTGTTAGGGAAGCGATGTATTCGCTTCTCTAACACAATACTGTGTAATCAGCGAACGCACGGCCGTGCGCCCGCTGTTTACACTTAGGGAAGCCTATTAGAGCACACCGCTCTAATAGGGTCCCCTATTAGAGCTTACAGCTCTAATAGGGGCGCTTCCAGCAACACCCCCCCCACTGTAATTCAGATGCCCGGCGCCCGATCAGGGGCCGGACACCTGAATAGGGGGCGGCAGAGGTGACCAATAGATAGATTCATGCAATGCATGAATCTATCTATTGGTGATAGAGCGGTGCATACTGCACTGTGCGCCCTTAAAGGGACATGGCGCCCTTAAAGGGACATGTTTAAATACATTTTTTTTTTTTTTTTTTTGAACTTTTTTTTTTATTTATTTATTTTTTTTTTTTAACTGCAAGGAGGGGGGGGGGGGGCGCCCGGGCGCCCCCTATGGACGGGCCGCCACTGGCAGCCATAGGTCCCCCGAACTTCAAACTCTGTATTTAAGGGTTCCTAGATGCCCCATAGCTGCAGCCAAATTTTGGGGTCTTTGGATCCAAACGGTCCCGAAATGACATTGCTGCAGATGGACACAGTTGACCGACTTTGGGCCCCCGTTGATGTCAATCACTGCCAATAAGGAGAGAGAGGGGAGGGGCCGAGCCACGGCTCTGCGTGTGAATGGACATTCTGGGGGCACTCGGCAGGAGGGAGGGGCCAGGAGCACTGGTGGGGGATCCGAGAAGAGGAAGATCGGGGCTGCTCTGTGCAAAACCATTACACAGAACAGGTAAGTATGACATGTTTGTAATTTTAATGTAAAAAAATCTGAAGCTTTAATATCACTTGAAAGTCCATAAAAATGTAAAAAGTGTGACAGTACAGTTCCCTGTCCTAGTAAATGTCGCCCAGGGTTCTCAAATATGTAGGTTGAGGGGCTCCAGGGGTATTTAATGTGGAGGAATCAGTTTTATCAGTTTCCTCCAAAGTTTGTAAAATCCATAGCGTTATGGGTGGGACGGAATCTTCAATCCTGGGACCGGGTTTTGGGAACAGCCAGGAGTCTGGCTGGTTGATTGAGCAGGTGGATCCTGGGCTTAGGCCCCTTTCACACTGGGGCGGGGAGCCGCGGTGACGGTAAAGCAGCGCTATATTTAGCGCTGCTTTACCGTCGTTTTAACCGCGGTTTTCGGCCGCTCGCCGGCTTTCACACTGGAGTTAAAGGGGCCGGATTTTTTCAGGCGGTGAACAGGCGCTATTTTTAGCGCTGCACCGCATGAAAAACGCCCCGGTGTGAAAGGGGCCTTATAGCAGAGTCAGGATTAGGGTTCTGGGCTCCACCCAGAGAGACGGGAGGTCTCCAGAGAGTGCAGGTGTGCACTAGTGAAAGCCAGAGACCCAAGTCTGAGGATCAGAGCAGTGAGGGGCTGCTTTCTAGATAGACGCTGTGTGCGTTGAAGCTGTGTGCATCTAAGGAAACATATGAGAGCCTGAAGTGGAAGGCCTGAGCAGCAAGGAAGCTGAAAAGAGGTACAGTAGTTGTACGGGAACCCTGTTATATGGCCAAGAGGGCTAAAGTGTAAAGCCTAAGTGGCAATACTTCTGAAGAGAGCCAGGTGGCTTGGCATTTTCCATGTGTTATTGTTTTTGGGGAGAAAAATCCATGTGTGGGCATCCAAGTGCATATATGAACTTTCCTTGTATTTTGTTCCTTTTTAATAAAAGTGGGCTACCATGCCCTTAAACTAAAGTTCCTGTTCGCTGTGAACTTACTGAAAAGGCATCTACCACTGAGCTAGACATCCCCCAATGTCACAAAAGGTTAAAAAAAACATATTATATTCCAAAATGCAACAGTGCCGAGCAAAGTGCTTGACGCCCTTCCTCAGGCTGGAACATCATGTTCAGGGTGTTAACCTTTGTACATTTTTCTGGACTTTCAAAAAATAATAACAATAAATATAAGTGCAGCAATCCCTGATTTAATTATTTCTATATATGATCCGGGGGACATTTTTGTAAATATTTTATTATATCTTTTCATGTGACAACACTGAAGAAATGACAATTAAATTATACATCTTGTATGACAGTGTAAGTTTGCTGCCCCCTCAAAATAACACAACACACAGCCATTAATGTCTAAACCGCTGGCAACAAAAGTGAGTACACCCCTAAGTGAAAATTTCCAAATTGGGCCCAAAGTGTCAATATTTCAAAATGTTTATGTGGCCACCATTATTTTCCAGCACTGCCTTAACCCTCTTGGGCATGGAGATCACCAGAGCTTCACAGGTTGCCACTGGAGTCTCTTCCACTCCTCCATGACGACATCACAGAGCTGGTGGATGTTAGAGACCTTGCGCACCTCTACCTTCTGTTTGAGGATGCCTCACCGATGCTCAATAGGGTTTAAGTCTGGAGACATGCTTGGCCAGTCCATCACCTTTACCCTCAGCTTCTTAAGGCAAGGCAGTGGTCATCTTGGAGGTGTGTTTGGGGTCATTATGGCTTTGGTATACTGCCCTGCGGCTCAGTCTCCGAAAGGGGGGGATCACGCTCTGCTTCAGTATGTCACAGTACATGTTGGCATTCATGGTTCCCTCAATGAACTGTAGCTCCCCAGTGCTGGCAGCACTCATGCAGCCCCAGACCATGACACTCCCACCACCATGCTTGACTGTAGGCAAGACACACTTGCACCTGATTGCCGCCACACACGCTTGACACCATCTGAACCAAATAAGTTTATCTTGGTCCCATCAGACCACAGGACATGGTTCCAGTAATCCATGTCCTTAGTTTGCTTGCCTTCAGCAAACTGTTTGCAGGCCATGCAGATCAATTTGATGCAGTGTGCGGCATATGGTCTGAGCACTGACAGACTGACCCCCCCACACACCCCTTCAACATCTGCAGCAATGCTGGCAGCACTCATATGTCTATTTTTCAAAGACAACCGCTGGAATTTGACGCTGACCACGTGCACTCAACTTCTTTGGTCGTCCATGGCGAGGCCTGTTCTGAGTGGAACCTGTCCTGTTAAACCGCTGTATGAACTTGGCCACTGTGCTGCAGATCAGTTTCAGGGTCTTGGCTATCTTCTTATAGCTTTATGTAGAGCAACAATTCTTTCTTTCAGATCCTCAGAGTTTTTTTACATGAGGAGCCATGTTGAACTTCCAGTGACCAGTATGAGAGAGTGAGAGCGATAACACCAAATTTAACACACCTGCTCCCCATTCACACATGAGATCTTGTAACACTAACAAGTCACATGACACCAGGGAGGGAAAATAGCTAATTGGGCCCAATTTGGACATTTTCATTTAGGGTGTACTTACTTTTGTTGCCAGCGGTTTAGATATTAATGGCTGTGTGTTGAGTTATTTTGAGGGGACAGCAAATTTACACCGTTATACAAGCTGTACACTCACTACTTTACATTGTAGCAAAGTGTAATATCTTGTCACATGAAAAGATATAATAAAATATTTACAAAAATGTGAGGGGTGTACTCACTTTTGTGAGATACTGTGTATATATCAGTGGCAGCCTGTTCATTAGGGGCGAAGGTGTTCCGCCCCCATATTCCATGCGTCCGGCCCCTAATCTACTTGCAGGTCGCCAGACGCATTGCGCCCTGAGCCCACCCGTTTGTGTGACAATAGCAAATTAATATTCGCTATTGTCTTCCTGATTCTCCTCTCTGCAAATAAGGAATCGGGTCTTAAGACCCGATTGGCCGAGAAGAGAAGCGATTGCATTGGCCGCCGAGGGGTGAAGGAGGAAAGCCGCTGAGGAGGAAGCCGCCATGAAGCCGGAGATGCAGGGTGAAGCTGCTGAGAAGGAAGCCGCCGTAGAGGAGGAGGAGATGCAGGAAGGAGCTGAAGCTGCTAGATGGGGTAAGTGCAGGGCTGTTGGGGGGATGGAGGAGTGACCGACCAACTGACCAACCAACCGGGGGGGTGGTGACGGGTGTCTTGTTTACTGACCCCCCCCAAAACATACAGCACCAGCCGCCACTGATATATATATGAATTATGAATTTGTCCACACATTTGTCGCCCATTCTGTCCTCTTATTAATCCTCTTTCCAGAAACAATTAGTGCATTTGCTATAAATCCCCCTAAACCACCAGAGGGCGACTAGGATGGTTTTATAACAAGCCGGAAGCCGGTAATGCAAAAAGGAAAAAAAAAATCTAATTTTCCTTGTAAAATCAACCATTATTTTTACATCGCTCAAGCTGTTCCTTGCTTTATTCCTTGTTAAATCTTATAGCACTTTGCAGCTGTGGAGAAGTGTTTCTGCAAAATGGCCTTCCACGAATAGGAAACATTCAGCAGTCTGTTGATTAATGTTTTAATTACAGGCAGTCAGCGCTTCTTAAAGAGATACCACCTTCTAACAAATCAACACATTTGAGTGGGTTGAACCATTGTTGATCCATTGCCAAGGTCTGGGGTACACTACCCTGTGAGCGTTGGACCAGTAAAGATGGCTGATTTTCTCATGTTGCCTTTCTTTGCATTATGGAGGTCAGGTTGTGATTAGTCCCCTGCCTGGAAGATCAGGCTTCCTATCCTGGAAATTAAGCAGGATGTGAGAACAAATATATCCAAAGGGAAAATTTACCTCTAAAACAGGTGTCCATTTTTAGAAAATCTCCTGTAATAATGACAGTTGTATTATTTTGTATGCCCCTTTCCAGGAAAGGAAATGATCCAAAACTAATTTCGCAGATGTCACACTTTCAAAAGCACCAGTCCCTGTTGGTATGATGGGGGCTCTGAAGGTTGGACCAGCTGGAACAGAAATCGTGGCATCCACGAGATGTTGGGCACGGAAGTAATTCCACTGGAAAGACTGGAGGGACCCAGTTTCTCCTGATTTGAATAGGTCTACCTGATCTGGCCATGGGGTGGGAAGGCAGAGAGCCCGCGGTGTACATGCTCCCTGGGAGTTGGTCGCTCGTAGTATCATTTGGGTGTGGGAAAACCACTGTGTGAATGAACACATGGCCATAGCACTTAAGCTTTTTTTCTGCACTGCACTGCACTTCTTTGGGCTAGGCCTTTTGGCTAAGGCTTGGGCAATATTTCTTTTTTTTTTTTAAGTAGAATTTTATTTATTTTCATACACAACAAACAATACAGAAAACAAACTGTATATGGAGCGAACATCGCTCAAACCATTACATAATCTAGTAAACTGGTATACATTTAGTGGAAATGTGACAACCTAAAGGTCAAATGTCTATTCTGCTTAATTAGAACCAATCAATGATCAAGGGGCTACATTTAGTCTTTCAAGGAGTTGGTGGTATGGTACTTTCGGAGCTGACCCAAGAGCCCCAAATCTTAAGGAATTTTTTTGGGCATCCTCTGGCCTCATACGTCAACTTATATAATGGTATTGCCTGATTAATGATAGTGATCCAAATGGCTATAGTGGGTGAGGATTGAGACTTTGGGCAATATTTCTTACCAGGCCACAGGGCCTAGCCTATGCACTACCACGGGCACCTATTTAATTTATTTATCTTCACGTTTGTCACTGAACTTTTGTCTGTGTTTCCTTTTCTCACTGGAGGGTGTGGGCCTACCCTGAAGTCTAGAGTGAGGATGTGTGGCCACCAGGTAACGCCCTCCCCTGAACCAGGGTGGTGAGGCCTCTCTTTGGGGGAGCCCCTCACCTAGTACTTGTTGGTCAGTTCCTAGGTGGACCTTGGGCCCAGAAGGGTCAGAGTAGAGTCCTACTTCTTCGGGAGGTGGATTAGAGGCACACCTTTAACCACTTCCCGACCGCCCCATGTAGATATACGTCGGCAGAATGGCACGTACAGGCAGAACCACGTACCTGTACGTGCCATTCTTCAGGCGCGTGGGGGGCCCCACCGCCCCCCCCCGGCCGGCGGGGACGGTCGGGATCGCTTCAGGAGCGATCCGGGATGAGGGGACGGCCAGTGGTTTCTGGCCACCCCCTCGCGATCGCTCCTGGCGAATCAGATGCTTCCTCTGTCTGTGTCAATCAAAACACAGGCAGAGGAAGTGATGTCACACTCGGTGCGCCGGTCTATGTGACCGGAACGCCGAGGAGTCAACACACACAGGTTAGTGCACCAACAGTACACTGACACCAGTACACATAGGCACACAAAACACCCCCCAGTCACCCCCAGATCACCCCCAGATCACCCCCCCCCCCCCCCCCCAGTCACAGTGTCACTAATTGCAGTGATCATTTATTTACTGATCACTGCATTTAGTGTCAGTGTGACTGTAATAACTGTCAGTGCAGTTAGTTTTAGGTCCAAGGTAGCCCCCCACCCCCCCCCTAATAAAGGTTTAACCCCTTGATTGCCCCCCAGGTAACCCTTTCACCCCCTTTTGCCAGTGTCACTAAGCGATCGTTTTTCTGATCGCTGTATTAGTGTCACTGCTGTCGCTAGGTAACCATTTTTTTTTTTAGGTAACCGCCATGTTTATATAGGTTCATAAATAGGTTTATAGGTCAGGTACCCCCATATTACAACCTAAATAAAGGTTTTAACCCCCTGATTGCCCCTAGAGTTAACCCTTTCACCAGTGATCACAGTATAACTGTCACTGGTGACGCTGGTTAGCCAGTTAGTTATTTCGTTATTTAGGTTCCCCGTCAGGTTTTTATATAGTGTCAGGTACCCCCATATATTACCTAATAAAGGTTTTAACCCCCTGATTGCCCCTAGTTAACCCTTTCACCCCCTTTTGCCAGTGTCACTAAGCGATCGTTTTTCTGATCGCTGCATTAGTGTCGCTAGGTAACCAGTTTTTTTTTAGGTTAACCGCCATGTTTATATAGGTTCATAAATAGGTTTATAGGTCAGGTACCCCCATATTACAACCTAAATAAAGGTTTTAGCCCCCTGATTGCCCCTAGTTAACCCTTT
The DNA here is from genome assembly GCA_028564925.1 of Lithobates sylvaticus. Classification (NCBI taxonomy): domain Eukaryota; kingdom Metazoa; phylum Chordata; class Amphibia; order Anura; family Ranidae; genus Lithobates; species Lithobates sylvaticus. The sequence goes on from CM053032.1 coordinate 24,722,020, forward strand.
CACCCCCTTTTGCCAGTGTCACTAAGCGATCGTTTTTCTAATCGCTGCATAAGTGTCACTGGTGCCGCTAGGTAGCCAGTTTTTTTTTTTTTTTAGGTAACCGCCAGGTTTATATAGGTTCATAAATAGGTTTATAGGTCAGGTACCCCCATATTACAACCTAAATAAAGGTTTTAACCCCCTGATTGCCCCTAGAGTTAACTCTTTCACCAGTGATCACAGTATAACTGTCACTGGTGACGCTGGTTAGCCAGTTAGTTATTTAGGTTCCCCGTCAGGTTTTTATATAGCGTCAGGTACCCCCATATAATACCTAATAAAGGTTTTAACCCCCTGATTGCCCCTAGTTAACCCTTTCACCAGTGATCACCGTATAACTGTTACGGGTGACGCTGGTTAGATAGTTTGTTTTTTATACTGTCAGGGCACCCGCCATTTATTACCCAATAACGGTTTAACCCCCTGATCGCCCGGCGGGTGATATCAATTAGGTTTTAGGGTCAAATAAGGTCTGCGTCGCCCCAGGTTAGTGCCAGCACCGCAAACACCCACGCACAAAGCATACACCTCCCTTAGTGGTACAGTATCTGAACAGATCAATATCTGATCTGATCAGATCTATACTAGCGTCCCAGCAGTTTAGGGTTCCAAAAAAACGCATTGTTAGCGGCATCAGCCCAGATACCTGCTAGCACCTGCGTTTTCCCCCTCCGCCCAGCCCAGCCCAGCCCACCCAAGTGCAGTATTGATCGATCACTGTCATTTAGAAAACACTAAGCACACATAACTGCAGCGTTCGCAGAGTCAGGCCTGATCCCTGCGATCGCTAACAGTTTTTTTGTGGTAGCGTGTTGATTCAGTCGCTAACAGTCAGGAGCTTTTTTACCTCTAAATCTCAAAAAAATAAAAAAATAGTTGTCGTTTTATTGTTCTCTCTCTATTGTTGCTCTTTTTTTACTCCATTCTATTCTGCAATGTTTTATTATGTTTTATCATGCTTGCTTTTCAGGTATGTAATTTTGTTTACTGTGTTTTAGTGTTAACCATTTTTTTGTTTTCAGGTGCGCCATTCAGTTGCAGCGCGGATTTATTTATCTTGACAGCAACAGTGTTTGCTCCCACGATACATAAAGACGCGACTCCAACACTGTAGGAGGTGATTTCACCACCACAGTTAAAAAAAAGAGCATATATGCCGAAGCATGGGGGCAGCAGGGGGGGGGGGAGCGATTGGCTCCTAATGCTGCGTACATACGGTCGAAATTCCGACGGAGCCTTGCCCCGTGGAAAAGTGCAACCGTGTGTACATGGCATAACTTTTGTGGGAGGATGCCCCCATGCTTCGGCATATATAAATGGTGCATGTATGCCCATCATTAGAAGTGGGTGGATGAAGGGAGGTATTCTAATGGTGGGCATACCCACCAATCAATCTCTTTTTTTCGTTCAGCCAAGAGGCTGCATGAAAAATAAAGATTACAATATATGTCCAGTATGTTGCTGGACTTTGAATGGTTATACCAGAATGATGCCTGCAGGTTTAGGTATCATCTTGGTATCATTCTTTTCAGCCAGTGATCGGCTTTCATGTAAAAGCAATTCTATCGGGTAATTAGCCTCTAGACTGCTTTTACAAGCAGTGGGAGGGAATGTCCCCCCTCCCGGATATAAACCGCGCCATTGGGAAATTGGGAAAGCGTTTTATCACACCGATCTTGGTGTGGTCAGATGCTTTGAGGGCAGAGGAAAGATCTAGGGTCTAACAGACCCCAATTTTTTCAAAAAAAGAGTACCTGTCACTGCCTATTGCTATCATAGGGGATATTTACATTCCGTGAGATAACAATAAAAATGATAACAAAAGAAAAAAATGGAGGGAACAGTTTTAAAATAAAATAAAAAAGCTAAATAAATAAAAAAAAAAAAAAAAAAAAAATTAAAAAAAAAAAAAAAAAGCACCCCTGCCCCCCCTTCTCTTGCGCAAAGGCGAACACAATCGTTGGTCTGGCGTCATACGTAAACAGCAATTGCACCATGCATGTGAGGTATCACCGCGAAGGTCAGATCGAGGGCAGTAATTTTAGCAGTAGACCTCCTCCGTGAATCTAATGTGGTATCATGTAAAGGCTTTTAAAGGCTTTTAAAAATGTATGTAGTTTGTCGCCACTGCGTGTTTGTGCGCAATTTCAAAGCATGTCCTGTTTGGTATCCATGTACTCGGCCTAAGATCATATTTTTTATTTCATCAAAAATTTGAGCAATGTAGTGTGTTTTAGTGCATTAAAATAAAAAAAAGTGTATTTTTTCCACAAAAAAATGCGTTTGAAAAATCGCTGCGCAAATACTGTGTGGAAAAAAAAAATGCAACACCCACCATTTTAATCTGTAGGGCCTTTGCTTTAACAATATATATAGTGTTTGGGGGGTTCAACGTAATTTTCTTGCAAAAAAAAAATATGTTTTCATGTAAACAAAAAGTGTCAGAAAAGGCTTTGTCTACAAGTGGTTAGAAGAGTGGGTGACGTGTGACATAGGCTTCTAAATGTTGTGCATAAAATGCCAGGACAGTTCAAGCCCCCCCCCCGATTGACCCCATTGTGGAAGGTAGACACCCCAAGCTATGTGCTGAGAGCAATGTTGGGCCCATTAAATTTTTTTTTTTTTTTTTTGTCCCAAGAGATTGAATAATGAAAAAAAAAAATATATATATTTTTTTTTTAAAAAAGTTGTCACTAAATGATATATTGCTCAAACATGCCATGGGCATATGTGGAAATACACCCCAAAATACATTCTGTTGCTTCTCCTGAGTACGGGGATACCACATGTGTGGGACTTTTTGGGAGCCTAGCCGCGTACGTCACCCCAAAAACCAAGCACCGCCTTCAGGCTTTCTAAGGGTGTAATTTTTTTATTTCACTTCTCACTGCCAATCACAGTTTCGGAGGCCATGGAATGCCCAGATGGCATAAAACCCCCCAAAATGACCCCATTTTGGAAAGTAGACACCCCAAGCTATTTGCTGAGAGGTATGGTGAGTATTTTGCAGATCTCGCTTTTTGTCACAAAGTTTTGAAAATTGAAAAAAGAAAAAAAATATTTTTTTTTTTTTACTTTCTTCATTTTCAAAAACAAATGAGAGCTGTAAAATACTCACCATGCCTCTCAGCAAATAGCTTGGGGTGTCTACTTTCCAAAATGGGGTCATTTGGGGGGGTTTTGTGCTATTTTGGCATTTTATGGCCTTCGAAACTGTGATAGGTAGTGAGGAGTGAAATCAAAAATTTGCACCCTTAGAAATCCTGAAGACGGTGCTTGGGTTTCGGGGCCCCGTACGCGGCTAGGCTCCCAAAAAGTCCCACATATGTGGTATCCCCATACTCAGGAGAAGCAGCAAAATGTATTTTGGGGTGCAATTCCACATATAACTATGGCATGTGTGAGCAATATATCATTTAGTGACAACTTTTTTTTATTTTTTTTTTATTTTTTATTTTTTGTCTTTATTCAATCACTTGGGACTAAAAAAAAAAATATTCAATGGGCTCAACATGCCTCTCAGCAAATAGCTTGGGGTGTCTACTTTCCAAAATGGGGTCATTTGGGGGGGTATTGTGCTATTTTGGCATTTTATGGCCTTCGAAACTGTGATAGGTAGTGAGGAGTGAAATCAAAAATTTGCACCCTTAGAAATCCTGAAGGCGGTGCTTGGGTTTCGGGGCCCCGTACGCGGCTAGGCTCCCAAAAAGTCCCACACATGTGGTATCCCCATACTCAGGAGAAGCAGCTAAATGTATTTTGGGGTGCAATTCCACATATAACCATGGCATGTGTGAGCAATATATCATTTAGTGACAACTTTTTGAAAACATTTTTTTTTTTTTTTTTTTTTTTTGTCTTTATTCAATCACTTGGGACTAAAAAAAAAAATATTCAATGGGCTCAACATGCCTCTCAGCAAATAGCTTGGGGTGTCTACTTTCCAAAATGGGGTCATTTGGGGGGGTTTTGTACTTCCCTGCCATTTTAGCACCTCAAGAAATGAGATAGGCAGTCATAAATTAAAAGCGGTGTAAATTCCAGAAAATGTACTCTAGTTTGTAGACGCTATAACTTTTGCGCAAACCAATAAATATACGCTTATTGGCATTTTTTTTACTAAAGACATGTGGCTAAATACATTTTGGCCCAAATGTTTGATTAAAATTGAGTTTATTGGATTTTTCTTATAACAAAAAGTAGAAAATATCTTTTTTTTTTTTTTTCAAAATTTGCAGTCTTTTTCCGTTTATAGCGCAAAAAATAAAAATCACAGAGGCAATCAAATACCATCAAAAAAAGCTCTATTTGTGGGAAGAAAAGGACGCCAATTTCGTTTGGGTACAACATTGCATGACCGCGCAATTACCAGTTAAAGCAGTGCAGTGCGAAATTGAAAAAAGACCTCTGGTCCTTTGGCTGCCAAATGGTCCGGGGCTGAAGTGGTTCCATTTTTCTCTTGGTTCCGACAGGCAGGAATGTTAATTTGAATGTGCCTGGTTTTGATCCTTGTTATAAGTGATTTCATCATGATCACTTAATATTCTCTGTGTGGGATACTTCCGTTGCGTTGTATAATTACAGATACATTGAATAATCTTGAACAATATATATATATATATATATATATATATATATATATATATATATATTGTTCAAGCTTATTCAATGTATCTGTAATTATACAACGCAACGGAAGTATCCCACACAGAGAATATTAAGTGATCATGATGAAATCACTTTGTGATTTAAGAGGGGATTGAAGGGTGAGAAAGAGTTAACAAGACTGAGACATTGAAAATTGCTGACAGACAAATATCTTTCTTTTTAGAGTCTTGTTTGTCACAATGACCACATGATATATAAGGTCCTGGAAAGAATTGGTTTTGAAATGATGTTTTCAGAGAGAATCAATCTAGTCAGCAATACTAGTTGAAATGATGTCTGAAATGTTATGTGTCATGTGATGAACTTTGTCCTTCCTCCCTCCCTTCTCTGTAAATTGAGCAACTTTCTTTGTCTATTTTGTATAAAGGTACAACTCTTACAATTAAAAGGAAGCATTCAACGAACCTGCTATTTTGTCTTAAGTGCATTGGATGCTTCCAGAGCTCTAAAAATAATTTCTCCCTGATTGTCCAGAAACTGAGCAGAATTAACTCCTTACAATGCTTGACACCATCTGAACCAAATAAGTTTATCTTGGTCTCATCAGACCACAGGACAACATGGTTCCAGTAATGCTTGTCTTCAGCAAACTTTGCGGGCTTTCTTGTGCATCATCTTTAGAAGAGGCTTCCTTCTGCGACGACAGCCATGCAGATTAATTTGGTGCAGTGTGGAGCACGTGCACTCAACTTCTTTGGTCGACCATGATAAGGCCTGTTCTGAGTGGAACCTATCCTGTTAAACTGCTGTATGGTCTTGGCCACCATGCTGCAGTTCAGTTTCAAGGTCTTGGCAATCTTCTTATAGTCTAGGCCATCTTTATGTAGAGCAACAATTCTTTTTTTTGTCAGATCCTCAGAGAGAGAGTTCTTTGCCATGAGGTGCCATGTTGAACTTCCAGTGACCAGTATGAGGGAGTGAGAGCGATAACACCAAATGTAACACACCTGCTCCCCAATTAACACCTGAGACCTTGTAACACTAACGAGTCACATGACACGGGGCAGGGAAAATGGCTAATTGGGCCCAATTTGGACATTTTCACTTAGGGGTGTACTCACTTTTGTTGCCAGCGGTTTAGACATTAATGGCTGTGTGTTGAGTTATTTTGAGGGGACAGCAAATTTACACTGTTATACAAGCTGTCCACTCACTACTTTCTTCAGTGTTGTCACGTGAAAAGATATAATACATTTTTTTCTTTTACAAAAATGTGAGGGGTGTACTCATATTTGTGAGATACTATATGTCCCTTTAATTTCACAGATAAGAAATTTTGATTATTCCGTCTGGTAAGAAAAAAAAAATGTTCATTAGAGGCAAGGCGTAAAGATATTACGGACTCCGCACCTGTCAGGAGGAAAATCTTCCTTCCACCGCAGAGACCTTTCGAAAGAAATATTTGTATTGAGACAATAGCTGCATCTCCTCAGCCGCAGTCAAGCATTTAATGACGATAATGGCTCACACAGGCAGCCATGCCTCATTAGGTAATTGAGTAGGAAGAGGGAGTCAGGTGAATTTGTCTAGGTAATAATCAGTGACTTTTCTCAAATTCGAATAGATTGAAGGCAGGAACTGTATTTTTACACAGCCGGGCTGGGGGGGGAGGGGGGGATATCTTAACTTTTCTATCGAGCTGTTTATACAGAAGCTGAGCGCCAAAACTTTCGCTATCGGCATTTTGATTGTTCTATCTCTGATTGCGGTCCAGATATAATTGTGATACAAAGTAGTTTTATTTGCACACCATGCTAAACAGCTTGTCAGACATTGGTTATTTCATGGTCAAGTGAGGCCACCGACTTCATAGATCAATGGAGTTCTTAGTGAATATCACTAGCTTGAGTTAGTTGATGGGCTATGTGATGATGTCATTGTCCCCTCATTAGTTTTTAGGTTTATGCCTGTGTGATGTCATCAGTTGCTGGCTGGATTCTAGGTTTACACTTGTATGATGTCACTGGTCCCAAGTTTCATAGGTCTACAACAATATGGCACATACTACTTGTCAGGTCACCTGAGACCAGGTGACAGGTGCACTCAGTAGGAATCGGAAGTGCACCGCTAGGTAGTGGACCTTAGGACTGACTGCTGCAGATTGTACCCAGGGAGATTCAGGACACAGGTCTACTGGATCACTAACTCGGATCCCAGTGGGAGCTAGAGCATAGATTCCCCAGGGCGCAGAGCCAGCAGGTGTTCGCCAGAGCCTCTAGCGGTGAGGATGGACTTCACTGCAGTCTGGCTCCAGGTCGCGACCCCCAGGGTCTCACAGCTCACACTCACAGTAGACTACAAGAGAAGGAAGCAGCAGGCTGGAACGACAAGAATAGTAAGGGGATAAGGCAGAGGTCAGGGTAACTAGCAGACAGGAACAACAGAGTACACGCCAAAGGTTCAGGGTCACAGGTAGACAGGGATGGTCGGGGACATGCCAAAGGGTCAAGGTCACAAGCAGACAGGAATCGTTGAGAACACGCCAAGGTCGGTAACGGAGACAAACATAAAGCACACGGCAAGCAGGAACCAGGAAGCCGAACACACCATGGATACACAATGGTTGATCAGCACCACTGGCTTGCAGTGCACAGGCTAATATAGGTTCCGCTGATAGGGCCTGGGGTGGAGCCATGCTTAGAGGAGAGGTTATAAAAACCACCAGGTGAGAGTGGCTGGCCTCTTAGTCTGAACACATGGAGGAGAGGTAAGCAAACAGGGGAAGATTACTGCATAACCGTGACACTACTAAAGCACCCTGTGATCATGGATGCATCAAATGGCTCCAACCAAGGGAGAACACCCCCTAACACGTTTCACCCAAGTGTGGGCTTAATCGTAGAGACATCTACGAATAAGTCCACAATTGGGTGAAATACGTTGGCTTTAGCCTGGTCTCCACCCAAGGGAGAATGACCCTTTAACACATTTCACCTAATTGTGGGCTTAATCATAGGATTAAGCCCACAGTTGTGTGAAATATGATGAATTTTGCCCCCACCCAAGGGAGAACACCCCTCAAACGTATTTCACCATGTTGTGGGCTTAAAGTAGAAGTTCAGCTTAAAACTAGCTAACTCTAAATCTACTGGCAGCCACATTCTAATGCCCCGTACACACAGTCGGAAAATCCGACCACAAAATCCAACTGATTTTTTCCGACGGACTTTGTCCGAAACTGGTTTTGCTTACACACGGACAAAGTTATCGGAAAATCCGATCATTCTGAACGTGATGACGTTCATCCGTTACGACGGGACTACGTTCACGCTAGTAGCCAATAGCTTTGGTCTCATAATTTGATCTGAGCATGTGTGGCACTTTGTCCGTTGGAATTCTCGACACATGATCGGAAAAAGTCTGATAGGATTTTGTTGTTGGAAAATTTGAGATCCTGCTCTCAAATTTTTTCCGTCAGAAATTCCGACGGAAAAAGGCCAATGGAGCCCACACACGGGCGGATTTTCCGTCTACATGGCCCAATTGGACATTTTCCGTCGGAATTTCCGACCGTGTGTACGGGGCATAAGACTAATCTATCTAGCCCTGTAAAGAAGAAATCGCTATACATACCTTTTCTGAAGCCGCTCCAGTCTGGTTCCATGCTGAGCTGTCAGCTTTAGCTTCTCTGTGTAGTTGTGTGCAGAAGATGCAGCCGACAATGGAAGCCCCATAGTAACACTATGGGTGACGTCACTTCTCTGGCATTTCCTAGCCATTGTCAGCTGTCTCTTCCACACGGCATCCATTGCAAGAGACCGGACCAGCTGCAGAAAAGGTATGTATAGCGATTTCGATCCCGACCCCTTACCACGTGATCAGCTGTCAGCCAATGACAGCTGATCACGTGATGTCAACACAGCCGGTAATCGGCAATTTTTTTTTCCTCGCCCTGACAGCACGAGGAGAAAAAAAAGCCGATCAATAACGACCGACAATGGTTAATTTTTATATTGAAAAAAATTTACACAGAAAGACGACTAGAACCAAAGCATACATACACATGTTACTATATATATATATATATATATATATAATATATGTGTGTGTGTGTTTGGTTCTAGTCGCCTGTGTAAATTTAAGATTGGTTAATTTTTTACAGCAGGCAGGGCTCCATTAGCATTGCTGGATGTCCTACCAGCGGCCACCACTAGATGGCGCCAAGATCTTAGAAGGAAGTATAGGCTTTCAGAAGGCCGCAAAGCCGCGGCCTCAATTACCGGCCGGCGTGGCCCGACGCAATCGCATGCCGGGGGGGGGGGGTCCGCACGGAGACAGGATACCCCAGATGTGCTGCCCTGGGTGCCAGGTCACTAATTCTAGTCGCCATGGCGACCTGGCGCCCGGGGATTGTCAAGCCCTGGATTAGTCTTATGCTGCGTACACACGATTGGAAATTCCGCCAGTCCGATGTGAGCTTTTGGTCGGAAATTCCGACCGTGTGTATGCTCCATCGGACTTTTGCTGGCGGAATTTCTCTATTTCTCCGTCGGAAAAAGTTCCTATCAGAAATTCTGTTCGTCTGTATGCAATTCCGACGCGCAAAAAAACGTGAATGCTCGGAAACAATTTGACGCATGCTCGAAAGCATTGAACTTAATTTTCTCGGCTCGTCGTAGTGTTGTACGTCACCGCGTTCTTGACGGTCGAAAGTTCAGAGAACTTTTGTGTGACCGTGTGTATGCAAGCCAAGCTTGAGCGGAATTCCGTCGGAAAAAACATCCAAGATTTTTCTACGGAAATTCCGCTCGTGTGTACAGGGCATTAGAATATGTCTGCCAGCAGATTTAGAGTGAGGTGTTATCAGAGCCGATCGGCCCTATAGGCACACTATGCAAGCTGCTTAGGGCCCCGCCGCTGTGGGGGGGCCCCCAAGACCCAGCATCCCCCCTGCACCTCTGGCTGGCCGTTTAGAGTGCAGTGAGGAGAGGTGGGAGGAGGTGGGAGGAGGTGGAAGGCGGCGATCGGCAGCTCTATGGTGCCTGAGTGGGCGGCGGGATCTCCCTGGGGTTTGTAGTACTCTCAGTGTATACAGTGGAGAGGAGAAGGGAGGGGCCTCTGACCCAGGCAGGTATCAGTTTCACTTTCACTCTGCTTGAACACTGTTGCTGATGCCCGGGTCAGAGGCCCCTCCCCTCTCTGCTGTATGCATTCGGAGATGGAACTACTAGCCCCAGGGAGATCCCCCTGCCTGTGGACACCATATAGCTGCCGATCGCCGCCTCCCACCTCCACCAGCCAGGTACAGGGGAACCTCTGCAAGGGGGGGAGTCAGCTGTTTGGGGGCCCAAATGTAAGAGGGGGGCTTTCTGGGGACACTAATGTAAGGAAGGGGGCCCTCTGGGGACACTGATGTAAGGACGGGGCCCTCTGGGGACACTGATGTAAGGACGGGGCCCTCTGGGGACACTGATGTAAGGACGGGGCCCTCTGGGGACACTGATGTAAGGAGGACACTGATGTAAGGCGGGGCCCCCTGGGGACACTAATGTCAAAGGGGGGGCTCTCTGGGGACCCTGTGTAAGGAGGGGCTCTCTGGGGATACTAATTTAAGAGGGAAGGCTCTCTTGGGACACTAATGTAAGGGGAGGCTCTATTGGGACCCTGGTGTAAGGGGGGGGGGGCTCTCTGGGGACCCTGGTGTAAGGGGGGGGGCTCTCTGGGGACCCTGGTGTAAGGGGGGCTCTCTGGGGACCCTGATGTAAGAAGGGGCTCTCTGGGGACCCTGATGTAAGGAGGGGCTCTCTGGGGAGCCTGGTGTAAGGGGAGGCTCTCTGGGGACCCTGGTGTAAGTGGAGGCTCTCTGAGGACCCTGATGTAAGGGGAGGCTCTCTGGGGACCCTGATGTAGGGGGATACCCTCTGGGGACCCTGATGTAAGTAGGGAGGCTCACTGGGGACCCTGATGTAAGGAGGGGCTCTCTGAGGACACTGATGTAAGGGGGGCTCTCTGGGGACCCTGATGTAAGGAGGGGCTTTCTGGGGACCCTGATGTAAGGGGAGGCTCTCTGGGGACTCTGATGTAAGGGGAGGCTCTCTGGGAAACCTAATGTAGGGGGAGGCTCTCTGGGGACCCTGATGTAAGGGGGGGGCTCTCTGGGGACCCTAATGTAGGGGGAGGCTCTCTGGGGACCCTGATGTAAGGGGGGGCTCTCTGGGGACCCTGATGTAAGGGGGGGCTCTCTGGGGACCCTGATGTAAGGGGGGAGGCTCTCTGGGGACCCTAATGTAGGGGAGGCTCTCTGGGGACCCTAATGTAGGGGGAGGCTCTCTGGGGACCCTAATGTAGGGGGAGGCTCTCTGGGGACCCTGATGTAAGGGGGGCTCTCTGGGGACCCCAATGTAGGGGGAGGCTCTCTGGGACCCTGATGTAAGGGGGAGGCTCTCTGGGGACCCTAATGTAGGGGGAGGCTCTCTGGGGACCCTAATGTAGGGGGAGGCTCTCTGGGACCCTGATGTAAGGGGGGGCTCTCTGGGGACCCCAATGTAGGGGGAGGCTCTCTGGGACCCTGATGTAAGGGGGGATCTCTCTGGGGACCCTAATGTAAGGGGGGATGTCTGGGGACCCTTGTGTAAGGGGAGGCTCTCAGGGGACCCTGATGTAGGGGGAGACTCTCTGAGGACACTGATTTAAGGGGGGCTGTCTGGGGACCTTGTGTAAGGGGGGCTCTCAGGGGACCTTGGTGTAAGGGGGGCTCTCTGAGGACCCTGATGTAAGGGGGGCTCTCAGGGGACCTCATTCTGTTCTAGATTGTTGTACTTATTCTTTGACTGTTTTGTTTAAAGGAGGGAGGATGGTTTTGGGAGCACTGAAGTGTCAGGTGTGACTGTGTGTTAAAGGTGCAAGCTTCAAAGCTTTCATGCTTCCCTAGTTATTGAGCCACTGACCCAGAACAAGCATGCAGCCAGTGAAGTTCGGATTCTTGATTGTCACACTTCCTCAGAGATGTGTGTGTTTTTGAATGATGCACCTTTTAAAGCAACTTCAATTCAGTGGCCTTAGTAAAAAAAAAAATTTTTTACTGAGCTTAGGGCCCCAGGGAGGTCAGGATCGGCACTGTAGACCAACACAAAGTGGCACATAATTGTGAAGTGGAAGGAAAATGATAAATGGTTTTCAATTATTTTTTCAAATAAATCTGTGAAAAGGGTGGGGTACATTTGTATAGCGCCCCCCTGAGTCAATACTTTGTAGAACCTCCTTTCACTGCAATTACAGCTGCAAGTAATTTTGGGGATGTCTCTACCAGCTTTGCACATCTAGAGAGTGACATTTTTGCCCATTCTTCTTTGCAAAATAGCTCAAGCTCTGTCAGATTGGATAGAAAGCGTCTGAACAGCTTTCCTTCTTTCCACAGATTCTCAATTGGATTTAGGTCTGGACTTTGACTGGGCCATTCTAACACATGAATATGCTTTGAGCTAAAGAATTCCATTGTAGCTCTGGCTGTATGTTTAGGGTCGTTGTCCTGCTGGAAGGTGAACCTCCACCCCAGTCTCAAGTCTTTTTCAGACTCTAATGCGGCGTACACACGGTCGGAATTTCCGATGGAAACAGTCCGATGGGAGCTTTTCATCGGATTTTCCGACCGTGTGTATGCCCAACAGTCTTTTTCTGTCGGAATTTCCGACGGACTTTGAATTGAGAACCTGTTCTCAATTTTTCCGACGGAAAACCTTTCTATCGGATTTTCCGATCGTGTGCATGCAATTCCGACACGCAAAATTCCGACGCATGCTCGGAAGCATTAAACTTCCCTTTTATAGTGCTGTCGAACGTGTTTTATGCCGCTGTGTTACAGACCGTTGGAATTTGGTGTGATCGTGTGTAGGCAAGACAGTTTGAGTGGAATTCCGTTGGAAAAACCGTCAGAGTTTTTTCCGACGAGAATTCTGATCGTGTGTACGCGGCATAACAGATTTTCTTCTAAGATTGCCTTGTTTTTGGCTCCATCCATCTTCCCATCAACTCTGACTAGCTTCCGTAGCTGCTGAAGAAATGCATCCCCACAACATGATGCTGCCACCACCATGTTTCACAGTGGGGATGGTGTGTTCAGGGTGATGTGTAGTGTTAGTTTTCCGCCACACATAGCGTTTTGCTTTTGGGCCAAAAAGTTAAATTTTGGTCTCATCTGACCAGAGCACCTTCTTCCACATGTTTGCTGTGTCCTCCACATGTCTTCTCGCGAATTGCAAATGGGAATTTTTATGGCTTTCTTCTTGCCACTCTTCCATAAAGGTCAGATTTGTGGAGAGCACGACTAATAGTTGTACTGTGGACAGATTCTCCTACCTGAGCTGTGGATCCTTGAAACTTCTCCAGAGTTCCCATGGACCTCTTTGCTCTTCTCTGATGAATGTCCTCATTGCCCGGCCTGTCAGTTTAGGTGGACGGCCATGTCTTGGTAGGTTTGCAGTTGTGCCATACTCTTTCCATTTTCCAATGATGGATTGAACAGAGCTCCGTGAGATGTTCAAAGCTTGGGATATTTTTTTAAAACCTAACCCTGCTTTATACTTCTCCACAACTTTATCCCTGACCTGTCTGGTGTGTTCCTTGGCCTTGAGGATGCTGTTTGTTCACTAAGGTTCTCTATCAAACCTCTGAGGGCTTCACAGAACAGCTGTATTAAAGTGGTTGTAAACCCTTACAAACCACTTTGGCCTACAGGTAAGCCTAGATAAACCTGTAGGTCCAATAAATATCTCCTAAACCTACATGGTTTAGGGGATATTTCGAAAAAAGAGGCATCGTTGTCTACGGCGCATGCGCCGTAGACAGCGGCGCGCAGGCGCACTGCGCATGCCGAGATCACGGCGATATGCCGCTTTCGTGCGCATGCGCGGGAGTGACGTCATCGCCGATCCAGCGAATGACATCGCTAGAGCGGCGAGACCCGGATTTCACTCCGGGCTTGATGGTGGCAGAGAAGGTCGTGGATGAGGACCGCTTCGGGGGCTTCGTTCTCAGGTAAGGTATTCATAATGAGCTAGTATGCTATGCATACTAGCTCATTATGCCTTTGCCTTGCAGGTTCCGTTTTTTTTTTTTTTTTTGGACGAGGCTTTACTTCCTCTTTAATACTGAGATTAAATTACACACAGGTGGAACCTATTTACTAATTAAGTGACTTATGAAGGTAATTGGTTCCACTAGATTTTAGTTAGGGGTAGTATAGGGGTAAAGGGGGCTGAATACAAATACACCCCACACTTTTCAGTTATTTATTTGTAATAAATTTTGAAAATCATTTCTCATTTTCCTTCCACTTCCCAATTATGTGCCACTTTGTGTTGGTCTATCACATACAATGCCAATAAATACATTTACGTTTTCGGTTGTAACATGATAAAATGTGGAAAATTTCAAGGGGTATGAATACTTATTCAAGGCACTGTATATAATGAAGATTCTTCATTATCCAGGCAGCAAGCTGAGGGAGGGTCAGTGACCAAGCTGCCCATGCCGACTCCCAACTGGCAACAAAGAAAAATGTGGTCACTTACCCACCTATGTTGTCCGGAAGGGGTACCTAAATCACAGTTGAACTAAATTACAAATATTTGAAAATAGACATGTGCACAATAGAAAAATTTGTTTATTTTCGTTTCGTTTCTTTCGTTTACGTTGATTCGTAACGATTCGTAATTTCGTAAGTCGTCGGTGTTCGTATTCGTAACGATTCGTATTTTCGTAAGAGTTATTTTTTCATTGATTCCTTTTTCCGTTAGTTTACTTTTCGTTTATTCGAAATTCGGACGCATTCGTATTTTCGTAGATTTAGTTACATCCGTACTTTCGTTAGATTGATTTATTCGTACTTTCGTAACATTGTTTTCGTAGATTCGTAATCGGAGCATAATTCATAATTTTATGTAATGTGTGCTATTATTACATTTTAAGAGACACGGAAAATTACGAATCGAAAAAAAAAGTTACGAATGTACGAATTTTTTCGTTCAATCCATTCGAAGCACGTTAAGCAGCGCCATTGTAAGAGACACGGAAAATTACGAATCGGAAAAAAAAAAAAAAAAAGTTACGAATGTACGAATTTTTTTCGTTCAATCCATTCGAAGCACGTTAAGCATCGCCATTGTAAGAGACACGGAAAATTACGAATCGAAAAACAAAATAAAAATTCGAAGCACATTAAGCATCGCCATTGTAAGGGACACGGAAAATTACCAATTCAACGTTAAGCAGCACCATTGTAAGAGACACGGAAAATTACGAATCGCAAAAAAAAAAAAAAAAAAAAAAGTTACAAATTTTTTCGTTCAATCCATTCAAAGCACGTTAAGCGGCGCCATTGTAAGAGACATGGAAAATTACGAATCGCAAACAAAAAAAAAAAAAAAGTTACGAATTTTTTCGTTCAATCCATTCGAAGCACGTTAAGCAGCGCCATTGTAAGGGACACGGAAAATTACGAATCGAAAAACAAAATAAAAATTCAAAGCACATTAAGCATCGCCATTGTAAGGGACACGGAAAATTACCAATTCAACGTTAAGCAGCACCATTGTAAGAGACACGGAAAATTACGAATCGAAAAACAAAAAAAAAAGGTACGAATGAACGAATTTTTACGTTTTTTTTTTTTTGTGTGGATGATTTCAAATCGCGTTCTAAAATGTGGAATCCGGCTGTTACGGAGAGCGGCAGCTGTCTGCTTTACAAAAGCGAGATCCTCGCTCCAACGCTAGTAAAAAAAAAGTACGAATGTACAAATTTTTTCGTTCAATCCATTCGAAGCACATTAAGCATCGCCATTGTAAGGGACACGGAAAATTACCAATTCAATAAAAAAAAAAAAAGTTACGAATGTACGAATTTTTTCGTTCATTTTGATTTTCGTTGTTCCTGTTTTTGTTTTTCGGTTTTTCTTCTTTCGTAGTTTCGTTGTTTCTAATTTGGTTATTTCGGATTTTCGTTGTTTTTCATATTCGTTCGATTCGAACATTCATTATTCGTTAAAATTTTTAGCAAATCATTCGTTCATTCGTACGATAACGAATGAACGAAAATAACGAATTTTAACGGAAAACGAAAAAAAAAAAAAAAACGAAACGAATTGCACATGTCTATTTGAAAATGAAAAATTGTCCCAAAGCATAATTCCATCTTTGACTGCAGGTTCCCTTTACACCCTGACCCATTGTAGTAAAGAAAGACGGGCAAGGTGTAATACGATGTCTTATTGTAGCGTTGGCGATTTTTACTCGAGCATGGCTACCCAGCTTCGCACTTTCTGCTTGGCTGCTTAGCTACACTTGGATTTTTTCAGACTTCAATTAAGTATACATTAAGCAATTCCCAGTCAGCCGCCTTATTTGTTCAGCGTCACGACGTATAGAAATTAACCGTTTGCCTCCCCGACGCCCCCCCCGCCGGGCCCAATTTTAAACGCCGTCGCCTCCCGTCGGTCCTAAGTGGGTTAACTGCAGTCGAAGATAATAAAACCTTCTGTAGGTAAGTGAACTGAAGCAGAATGCTTCGAAAAAATGCTGCTGGCAACTTCTCTGTAATAACTGCCTTATTAATGCCTGAGATGGCTAAAGATTGTTGAGCTGCTTAATTGGCATTTAACCATATAGTTATAGGGAGGGTGATTACATAACCATTAATTGCTAAACTGCTGATTGACATTTAATAAGTAGGATAATGACCAGCTAGTAGCTACCTTCTTATCTTCGCCCGGCGATGATGCCAATTTAATGCTTAAATGCCACTTTCAATTAGATTAAAAACAATGCAAGTTTAATGTATCAGAAAGTAATTAAACATTTGTTGTCGGCGGTGCCAACTGCGAAAGCAAGGTATCGTGCGCGCCGCGTCCAGGGCCTCTCGCCAGGGGTTTAGAAGAGAATCGGGAAATTGTATTTATTTATTACGTTTTTTTTTTTTTTTTGTGGATGATTTCAAATCGCGCTTCTAAAATGTGGAATCCGGGTATTACGGAGAGCGGCAGCTGTCTGCTTTACAAAAGCGAGATTATCGCTCCAACGCTAGTAAAAAAAAAACGAAAGAGGCATGTGAGCGTTTTTCAAACCGTATAAAATCACTATGGCTACCACGATGTAACAGATACAATTAAATGGAGCCATAAGGGGGAGACTACATTGACTTACATGCCAGGACCCTTTTGATATTGTTTTCAGGAGCCTTGAAACCTTCTCGGCTGCCCATCTGTTTGTGTATGTAATTTCCCTAGCAAGCTGATATCCTAGTTCAGGGGTCTCCGAAATTTCTAAACAAAGGCCCAGTTTACTGTCCTTCAAAATTTCGGGGGGCTGGACTGTGGCCAGTGGAAGAAGGAAATGTCCTGGAGTCAGTGGCAGTAAACAATGCCCCATCATTGGTGCCAGTGGGAGGAATAGAGCCCCATTATTAGAATGAGTGGGAGTAATAGTGCCCCAACATTGGTGTCAGTGACCCCGCAGGGCCCCCCCGCCCCAACATTGGTGTCAGTGACCCCGCAGGGCCCCTCGCCCCAACATTGGTGTCAGTGCCCCGGCAGACCCCGCCCCAACATTGGTGTCAGTGCCCCCGCAGGGCCCCCCGCCCCAACATTGGTGTCAGTGCCCCCGCAGGCCCCCCCCCGCACCAACATTGGTGTCCGAGCCCCCGCAGGGCCCCCCGCCCAAACATTGGTGTCAGTGCCCCCCCAGGCCCCCCCGCCCCAACATTGGTGTCAGTGCCGCCGCAGGGCCCCCCGCCCCAACATTGGTGTCAGTGCCCCCACAGGCCCCCCCGCCCCAACATTGGTGTCAGTGCCCCCGCAGGCCCCCCCCCCCCCAACATTGGTGTCAGTGCCCCCGCTGGGCCCCCCGCCCCAACATTGGTGTCAGTGCCCCCGCAGGGCCCCCGCCCCAACATTGGTGTCCGTGCCCCCGCAGGGCCCCCCGCCCCAACATTGGTGTCAGTGCCCCCGCAGGGCCCCCCGCCCCAACATTAGTGTCAGTGCCCCCCACAGGGCCCCCCCCACCCCAAAGCACCCACCCCCCCATGTTGAGGGCATGTGGCTTGATATAGTTCAGGAGGGGGGAATGGGCGCTCACTTGTCCCCACCCCCTTTCCTGACCTGCTGGGCTGTGTGCTCGGATAAGTGTCTGGTATGGACTTTGGGGGGGACTCCAACGCGAGCAGGTGTGTTACATTTGGTGTTATCGCTCTCACTCTCTCATACTGGTCACTGGAAGTTCAACATGGCACCTCATGGCAAGGAACTCTCTGAGGATCTGAAAAAAAATAATTGTTGCTCTACATAAAGATGGCCTAGGCCAGTGATGGCGAACTTTGGCACCCCAGATGTTTTGGAAATACATGTCCCATGATGCTCAACCACACTGCAGAGTGCATGAGCATCATGGGAAATGTAGTTCCAAAACATCTGGGGTGCCAAGGTTCGCCATCACTGGCCTAGGCTATAAGAAGTTTGACAAGACCCTGAAACTGAGCTGCAGCACGGTGGCCAAGACCATACAGCGGTTTAACAGGACAGGTTCCACTCAGAACAGGCCTCGCCATGGACTACCAAAGAGGTTGAGTGCACGTGCTCAGCGTCATATCCAGAGGTTGTCTTTGGGAAATAGACATATGAGTGCTGCCAGCATTGCTGCAGCGGTTGAATGGGTGGGGGGTCAGCCTGTCAGTGCTCAGACCATACGCAGCACACTGCACCAAATTGGTCTGCATGGCTGCACAAGAAAGCCTGCAAACAGTTTGCTGAAGACAAGCTGACTAAAGACATGGACTACTGGAACCATATCCTGTGGTCTGATGAGACTAGACATGTGCGGTTTGGTTTCATTCTGAATTGAAATTTGGTACTATTGTTTTTCAGAAATTCGGATGTATCCGAATTTCCGAATTGCAATAGTACCGAATTTAATCGAATCCAAAATAACGGAAAAAAAATTCTGCCGAAACTGGAATTCGAATCATTTTCAAATAGTTTTCGAATTAGAAATGTTTTCCAATTTCCAAAGAGAATAAAATAGAATAGAAAATAAAGGAATATAATAGAAAAACAATAACAGAATAGAATAGAACAGAAAATAAAAATCTAATATAATAGAGTAAAACAGAACAAAATAGGATAGAAAATAAAAGAACAGAATAGACAAAAATATAATAGAAACAAATAGAATAACATAGAATATAACCATCTTCTGAAATTCGAATTTCAAACAGAATAAATTAGAATTTGAATACATAAGAAAAGAATAGAATAGAAAAAATTATATAATAGAATAGACTTTAATAGAATAGAAAAGAACAGATTAAAAAAAAAAAAAAACAATAGAATAAAATAGAAAGACTATAACCATTTCCCAAAATTAAAATAGAATCAATTCGAATTTGAATAGAATAGAAAAGAATAGATTAGAATGGAATAGAAAATAACAGAATAGTATAGAAAAAAAATAGAATAAAAAGAATATAACCATCTTCCGAAATTTAAATAGAAAAGAATAGAACAAACAAATAGAAAAACAATATCATATAAAAAAATAGAATATAATAGAATAGAATAGAAAGAATATAATAATTTCCCAAAATTCAAATATAATCCATTTGAATAGAAAAGAAAAGAATAGATTAGAAGAAGGAAGATGGTTATATTCATTCTATTCTATTCTGTTGTTTTTTTCTATACTATTTTGTTATTTTCTATTCTATTCTACTCTATTCTATTCAAATTCAAATTGATTCTATTTGAATTTTGGAAAATTATTATATTATTTCTATTCTATTATTTTTTTTAATTCTATTCTATTTTATTCTCTTTGGAAATTGGAAAACTATTCGAATTCGATAACTTTTTGAATTCAAAAACTATTCGGAATTGATTCGATCTGAATTCGAAAATTTTAATCAATTTGAATACGATTAAACAAAATAAATTCTAAAAACAAATTAAACAAATTTATGTGAATAAAGAATTGAAACAAAAAATGTTTTTTGTTCTACACAGGTCTAGATGAGACCGAGATAAACTTATTTGGTGTCAGATGGTGTGAAGCCTGTGTGGTGGCAACCAGGTGAGGAGTACAAAGACAAGTGTGTCTTGCCTACAGTCAAGCATGGTGGTGGGAGTGTCATGGTCTGGGGCTGCATGAGTGCTGCCGGCACTGGGGAGCTACAGTTCATTGAGGGAACCATGAATGCCAACATGTACTGTGACACACTGAAGCAGAGCATGATCCCCTCCCTTCAGAGACTGGGCCGCAGGGCAGTATTCCAACATAACGACCCTAAACACACCTCCAAGATGACCACTGCCTTGCTAAAGAAGCTGAGGGTAAAGGTGATGGACTGGCCAAGCATGTCTCTAAACCCTATTGAGCATCTGTCGGGCATCCTCAAACGGAAGGTGGAGGAGCGCAAGGTCTCTAACATCCACCAGCTCAATGATGTCATCATGGATGAGTGGAAGAGGACTCCAGTGGCAACCTGTGAAGCTCTGGTGAACTCCATGCCCAAGAGGGTTAAGGCAGTGCTGGAAAAAAAAATGGTGGCCACACAAAATATTGACACTTTGGGCCCAATTTGGACATTTTGACTTAGGGGTGTACTTACTTTTGTTGCCAGCGGTTTAGACATTAATGGCTGTGTGTTGGGTTATTTTGAGGGGACAGCAAATTGACACTGTTATACAAGCTGTACACTCACTACTTTACATTGTAGCAAAGTGTAATTTTCCCATCAGCGCAGCCTCACCAGTGCACATCAGCGCAGCCTCACCAGTGCCCATCAGCGCAGCCTCATCAGTGCCCATCAATGCTGCCTCACCAGTGCCCATCAGCGCAGCCTCACCAGTGCCCATCAGCGCAGCCTCACCAGTGCCCATCAGCGCAGCCTCACCAGTGCCTATCAGCGCAGCCTCACCAGTGCCCATCAGCGCAGCCTCATCAGTGCCCATCAATGCAGCCTTACCAGTGTCCATCAATGCTGCCTCACATTGCCTATTATGGTAGCCTGAATAGTGCCCATCAATGCCACCTCACCAGTGCCCATCAGTGCAGCCTGACCAGTGCCCGAGGCCTCGCCACTGAAGGTAGGCCCAGGAGTTCTGGGGCCTACTGATCCAGGGGTGGGCCTGTGCTGTCTTGCCTGCAGGAAGCCAAGCAATTGGATAAACCAGGGGGGGACTTTTCTTAGAGAGGACCGAGCAACAAGGCTGGTATCTCAAGAAGAGCCTGGAGACTCAATTGGAGGACGCATCCCGGGTCACCTACCTCACAGTATTGCTGACTTGGCTGAAAGAAACTGGTACTGTGTGACTTTACTTTGACTTTACAACAGTTATTGGTTACACAATCCTGTGGCAGAGGAATGTGCAACGATTCTACTATACTCTTCAAGTCTGTGGCAGAGACTATGACCGAGCATCGCACCGGCTGTTAGGTCAGTGAGAGAGGCCTATGCGGTGGTTGTTGGATCCAGTTGTGGAAGTTGTTTGTCCTCTGGATCAAAAAGGTATCCGTGATCCACAATATAAGGTACCTGAATCTCCCCTAACCCTCCGTCCCTCTATCTGATTTGTTAATAAGAGCATCTGGGGAAAAAGAGACTAATGCCGCGTACACACGATCGGAATTCCGGCCAGAAAAAGACCGATGAGAGCTTTTCATCGGAAAATGCGACCGTGTGTAGGCTCCATCGGAATTTTGCTGGCCGAATTTCCGACAGCAAAGAATTGAGAGCAGGTTCTCAATTTTTCCGACGGAAAAGGTTTCTATCGGAATTTCTGATCGTCTGTAGCAATTCTGACGCGCAAAATTCCTACGCATGCTCTGAAACAATTCGACGCATGCTCGGAAGCATTGAACTCGGCTCGTCGTAGTGTTGTATGTCACCGCGTTCTTGGCGGTCGGAATTTGGTGTGACCGTGTGTAGGCAAGACAGTTTGAGCGGAATTCTGTCGGGAAAACTGTCAGAGCTTTTTCCGACGAGAATTCCGATCGTGTGTTCGCGGCATAAGTGTTTTGGAGCTGACATTTGTGAACAACTCTCCAATGGGATCCCAATGACGGACACGGTGGAACAGTGAGGTACCGGTAGACCCAAAAGAATTAAAATCAGCAGCTCCTTCGGGGGGGTCAGTGCTACACATATCAATATTGATTATGTATAGACAGATAGGTGGCGGGCTTACCCCATCCGTCCAACCGGGGGGGGGGGGGACGACTTGGGTGTTGGGTGCCGCTGACCGATTGGGGGGGGTTGTTTGTCGCCATCCTAAAAAAAAAAAAACACCAGCCGCCACTGGTGGGATCCATAAATGGACTTCACAATTTTTATGTATATTTATATTTTAAATGAAGACTTATTTATTTGTTTATTCACTATGGTGATTTATGATATAAGAGTGCCGTTCTTGTTTCTTATTCACTTTATAGGTGTTTTTTTTACACTTTACAACACGCAGCTCTTTAGGCCCCTTTCACACTGGGGCGGTTTGCAGGCGCTATTGCGCTAAAAACAGCGCCTGCAAACCGACCCGAACAGCTGTTGCTGTGTCTTCAGTGTGAAAGCCCCGAGGGCTTTCACACTGAAGCGGTGCGCTTGCAGGACGCTGGAAAATGTCCTGCAAGCCGCATCTTTGGCTCGCTGTAGGAGCGGTATATTTACCGCTCCTATAGCGCCCGTTCCCATTGGAAACAATGGGGCAGCGCTCCGAATCCGCCCGCAAAACGCCGCTGCAGCGGCGGTTTGCGGGCGGTATTAACCCTTTTTCGACCGCTCGCGGGGGGTAAAACCACCCCGCTAGCGGCCGAAATGCGCTCCTAAAACGACGGTAAAGCGGCGCTAAATATAGCGCCGCTTTACCGCCAGCGCCCCCACCGCTCCAGTGTGAAAGTAGCCTTATTGTGGTTTAGTTTTTTTGGTTAGTGGTTTTCGCGGGTTTGAACCCTATTGGTTCCTATATTTTCTTTTATACTATAACGATACTTGGTCTATAATTAGGCTATAGAGATAGTAATGTTGGGGGGCCTGCTTTCTCTGGGCTCCGTGGCTCCTCCCAGACTATATAGTACAGACTTCTTCCATCCTTGAAGTACGTTGGCAGCGATTGGCATTGCCTTGCTAGCAGACTGGTGCTTTCCCAGGAGCACGCTGCAGTAAATTAGACTAACCTCATGGCCAAACATAATTAACAGTCACCATAACTCAAATCCACGAGCGTCATAATTATTCTGCCGAGGAATGGTCTTGCCCACCCAAGTCGTTTCACTTAGCCCCTCGCTGTCCCCCCCCCCCACCCCCACCCGCCATAAAACGCAGAGGAACGCGAAAAAAAAAGGGAAACAACAGCTACAAGCCAATGCCTTAAATTAAATTTCAAAACAGTTTAATTGCTTAATTGCTCAGTTATTTTGTGCAGTTTATTAAGAGAGCCATCGCATAGGCAGCCACCGTGCCGGCAGTGCAGAAAATTGACATTTCAGCCGCAGGGAATTGAGCGGAGTGCGCACGCCGTCCGTACCCAGAAATACTTTCCAAACTAATTGAACAGACGTTGCGTTAACTCATGTGTGCCATTATTTTATTTATTTATTTCTTTTCCTTTTTTTCCTTTTTTTTTTTTCCAGCCTTTTAATTCTCGTCGTTGGCCTGCGTGGCTGCCGGGTTCTGTGGCCTGGAAAGCCGTCAGTTCATGCTAGGGCACAATTAATGCGAGAGAACATCTCCGGCGTGGGAGGACAGGCGCTGCCTAATGTCACAGTTTTTGGGAGTAGAGAGCGCGCGGGTGGCCTGAAACCAATTCTGTGACCTTGAGGGAGAAAAAAAGACTTTGAAAGTTTTGCATCCAGGTGAAAAGTGGAAGAAAAAAAAAAAATTTTCAGAGAGTTATTGATTAGAAAATGATACAAAAATTACAATACAATTTAACCACTTCAGCCCCGGACCAATTTGCAGCCAAAGGACCAGGCCCCTTTTTGCGATTCGGCACTGCGTCGCTTTAACTGACAATTCCGCGGTCGTGCGGTGTTGCTCCCAAACAAAATTTACGTCATTTTTTTCCCACGAATAGAGCTTCCTTTTGGTGGTATTTGATCGCCTCTGCGGTTTTTATTTTTTGCGCTATAAACAAAAATAGAGCGACAATTTTGAAAAAAATTCAATATTTTTTTACTTTTTGCTATAATAAATATCCCCAAAAAATATAGAAAAAAAAATATTTTTTCCTCAGTTTAGGCCGATACCTATTCTTCTACATATTTTTGGTTAAAAAAAATGCAATTAGCGATTATTGATTGGTTTGCGCAAAAGTTATAGCGTTTACAAAATAGGGGATAGTTTTATAGCATTTTTATTAATATTTTATTTTTTTACTAGTAATAGCGGTGATCAGCGATTTTTATTGTGACTGCGACATTACGGCGGACACATCGGACATTTTTGACACATTTTTGGGACCATTGTCATTTATACAGCAATCAGTGCTATTTAAATGCACTGATTTCTGTGTAAATGACACTGGCAGTGAAGGAGTTAACCACTAGGGGGCAGGAGGGGTTAAGTGAGCCCTGTGTGTGTGTGTTTTCTAACTGTCTGGGGGCGTGGCTTGGCATGTGATGTCACTGATCGTCTTTCCCGATGACAGGGAACAGATGATCAGTGACAGTGTCACTAGAAAGCACGGGGAGAGGTTTGTTTACACAGACCTCTCCCCGTTCTTCAGCTCTGTGACCCGATCGCGGGACACCAGCGGCGATCGGGTCTGCTGGTCCCGCGGCCGCGGTCACAGAGCTCAGGACCGGGTCGCGAGCGCGCAACCCACGGCTGGGCTCTTAAAGGACAACGTACCTGTACGTTGATGTGCCCAGCCGTGCCAGTCTGCCGATGTATATGTGCAGGAGGCGGTCCTTAAGCGATTAAAATACTGCTAATACAACTTTTGGAAGTACAACTTTCTCCCAATGTGCTGTTCAGCAGACAGCAGTTGGAGGACTGGAGGTTTATCATCATGACCCAATCAGGATCTTCTAGGGTTGACACCTGTCCAGGATTCACCTGGACAGTCTGGGTTTTCAATCATGTGTCCGGGTTTCAGTCCACCTGAAACCCAGACAAATTATTCAGACAGAAATGTGTCTCAGTACAGAGCTTGGCAGGAGGGTGAGCGGGCGCTATGTGCGCTGCATTACTATTCTCTTTGGAGTGCCCAAAGGTGTACCCTTGGATCTTCTACTTCACAATGTGCGGCCAATCTGTTTTCAGGCCCTGGGTGCTGGAGGGGAGAAATAGAGGCAGCTTACACAAAGTGACATCGACATTATATTGTCAAAAGTATTAGGACACCTGCCTTTACACGCACATGAACTTTAATGGCATCCCAGTCTTAGTCCGTAGGGTTCAATATTGAGTTGGCCCACCCTTTGCAGCTATAACAGCTTCAACTCTTCTGGGAAGGCTGTCCACAAGATTTAGGAGTGTCTATGGGAATGTTTGACCATTCTTCTAGAAGCGCATTTGTGAGGTCAGGCACTGATGTTGGATGAGAAGGCCTGGCTCGCAGTCTCCACTCTAATTCATCCCCAAGGTGTTCTATCGGGTTGAGGTCAGGACTCTGTGCAGGCCAGACAAATTCCTCCACCCCAAACTCGCTCCTCCATGTCTTTATGGACCTGTGCTGTGATTGAACACTAGACATGTGTCCATTTCATTTAGTTCCAAATTCGTTTTCTAACGAATTTTGACAAATTCGTTAATTCCGAAATCTCCAAATGTCCAAATTTTTCAATTTCCGAAAATTCGGAATTTCGGAAATTGAAAAATTCTAAATTTCGGAAATTGAAAAATTCTAAATTTCGGAAATTGAAAAATTCTAAATTTCGGAAATTTGGAGATTCGGAAATTTGGAAGTTCGGAAATTTGGAAGTTCGGAAATTTGGAAGTTCGGAAATTTGGAAGTTCGGAAATTTGGAAGTTCGGAAATTTGGAAGTTCGGAAATTTGGAAGTTCGGAAATTCTAAATTTTGGAAATTCTAAATTTTGGAAAGGAAATTCTAAATGAGGAAATTCTAAATGAGGAAATTTGAAAATCCGAAAATAAGAATGAAAATCTGAAAATTCAATTCAATTTCGGAAATTTGAAAATTCGTAATTCAGAAATTTGAAAATTCGTAATTCAGAAATTTGAAAATTCGTAATTCAGAAATTTGAAAATTCGTAATTCAGAAATTTGAAAATTCGTAATTCAGAAATTTGAAAATTCGTAATTCAGAAATTTGAAAATTCGTAATTCAGAAATTTGAAAATTCGTAATTCAGAAATTTGAAAATTCGTAATTCAGAAATTTGAAAATTCGTAATTCAGAAATTCGAAAATTCGTAATTCAGAAATTCGGAATTTGGAAATCCGAAAATTCATAATTCGAAATTCAGAAATTTTAAAAATTTTCGGATTTCCGAAAAAAGCAAAAAATGACTGAAATGAAAACGAACACATTTTCTGTCAGTGCAGAAAAAAAAAAGTGCAGAAACTTTTTAAAGAACCCTCGTACATTGCTGAGCCTGCACCTGCCACCCGCTCGCTGTATATTTACTGTGAGCGGTCAGCAGGTAGTTAAAGAGGAACTGCAGTCCGCTCACATAATTTGTAATAAAAAAAACTTTGCCATTCTGAAGCTTCCCTCCAACCACTTTGCATATTATTTTATATATACTGTGATTCTGTACTTGCCAAATATGCTGCAGAAATCTCCCTCCACCGAGTCTGACTGCAACCATTTTAACTGAGGGCAGCTGAAGCTGCTGCCTGTTCACTTCCTGGATTTACGCAGACACACACAGGCACACCTCCAGCTCTGCAGCTCTCATTGGCCCTCTTATGACTCATCCCCCCTTCCTTCCTGGGAAACTTTCACGAGAGAAAGAGAGAGCTGTACATGATGTCATAAGCCTAGGCTTTTTACCAGACAAGAAACAGGAAGTGGGCTGTATAAGGGATTTACTGGCAGAAACGCTCACTCGCTGTACCGTATTCATGGAGGAGAAGAACTGTCACTGAAGGATGAGACTACAGAACACCCCCTTCCCTCCTCATCACCTGGGACCAATGTAATTAATAAGAGCGCTGCAAAGGAAGTTATCAGCTGAGAAGATTTCTGGCAGGATCAACAGGTACTTTTTTTTTTTGCACATATGGAAGAGATAATAAAACACTTTCAGTAAAATATTGAACAGACCAAGAGAAATGTATTGTTTGGGTTCTTCTACAGATGAATACAAGTAATTCTCCGATGTGCTCACAGATGCTGCTGTCCGCGGTGCTGAAATACGACTTCCCTTTATAATAGAATGATACAAAGTCATTCCCGGCCATCTGCTGTGCAGAAACATTCTCCAAATAGTTGGATAAATGGAGATCATTTAAGTCGCTAAACCCCTTGGTTTAGTCTTCCAGGACTTAAGTAAAATGGGGTTCAATTCATCAACGTTCACCGCATGCGATAACGTGGTCACGTGACTCATTTGCATACATTTTTGCAAAAGGTAAATTAAGTCCAATTCAGCAAACAAACAAAAAATGCGGTATTTACTACAAAATTAAAAATGTGTCGGTAAATATTGTTTAAATAGCTCTTAATGTGATTAAAAGTGGTTAAAAATAATAAACATACTTCCCTGCTCTGTGTAATGGTTTTGCACAGAGCAGCCCAAATCCTCCTCTTCTCAGGTCCCCCTTCGCTGCTCCTGTCCCCTCACTCCTGTCGAGTGCCCCCCACAGCAAGCAGCAAGAGCCGAGTTACAGCTCTGGGTGTCCATTCAGATACAGCCATGGTCGGCCACCCCCCCCCCCCTCTCTCTTCTGATTAGCTCACTGAATTTGATTGACAGCAGTGGGAGCCAATGGCGCCGAGCTGCCGTCTCAGCCAATCAGGACAGAGAGTCTCGGGCAGCCAAGGACTCCTACAACATTGCTGGATAGAGATGAGGCTCAGATAAGTATTAGGGGGGCTGCTGCAAACAGAACGCTTTTTATTTTAATGCAGAGAAGAAAAAAAAAAAGCATAAAAAAGAAAACGAATGCAGCCACAACATCTAAGAGTTGATAAGCTGCACTATAATACATTTTTGCTCTTTGGCTTTAGATAAACTTTAAATAAAAACTGCAAAGTAGACACAAAATAAATGAGTTTTCTCTATATAAAGAACAGTTTGCAGACACTTGCTAGATACAGATTTTCTTTTTCTATCAGCCCTGCCCTGACCTATATTTGTGCTGCAATCAGAGTTGCAGGTCCGATGATTGCTTGGCGGAGAGCGCCCAACGCGGGGGGCGAGGGGCCCTGGAGGTGGTGCGGGGACACGGAGCTGGGAGCCCGTTCTCCTCTCTAACAAGGAGCGACCTTCCATACCTCCACCATTCCTTCTCCGCTTCTTTCTGAAATACAAATCAGACACCTAATGCGACAGCTTGGTGGGGAAACACATTGCGTTCCTATTTAAGGGGAAATGGCTTATGAAGGCGGCTGGAGAACCATATATGATATATCACTGCTTGTAAAAAATGGTCATTTCTCCCAACAGGGATAGGCTACTGCCTAATAGCCTATCCATAATTACACTTTGATTCTGTATTATAGGTGGAAGGTGTACCGCCATCTTCTGATTGGCTCCCGGGTGGGTTTTTTTTTACTGAGAAATTGAACAAACGCCCCTCCACTGCTTTCATTGCACTCGATGGAGTTAACCCTTAGCTTGCCAGGCGGATACAGCCCCAGATGCAGCTAGGGTTGCCACCTTTTCTTCAAGCCAAACCCGGACACTTTAGCGGCCTGGAACACCTTTGGGTGCCCCAAGGACAACAGTACTGCAGTGCGCATAGCATGCCTTAGCGAACAGTGGGTGTGGCCAAATTGCTTTCGCTGACATTATTGCCCTGCCCTCCGGTGATGCCAAACCTGCCCCCAGACAGCCGCCCACAGCCGGGCGACAGATTTTTATGTGTGTATCTTGGTTACTTGGGGAGCCACAGCCCGGTCTGAATAATGTGTCCGGGTTTCAGTCCTCCTGAAACCCGAACACATAATTCAAAACCCGGACTGTCCGGGTGAATCCTGGACAGGTGGCAAACCTAGATGCAGCTGAGATGCCGCCCACTCAGAAACACATTGGACGGTTTAGGACTGGTTCACACCTATGCATTTTTTCTTTTTGTGCGTTTTCAGTTTTGCAGAAACACACTACAGTCCATATAACATGGTTTCCTATGGATGTAGTTCATATCTGTGGATTTTTTGGAAAGGGCCAGGGACTTTTTTTTTCTGGTTTTTGGTTCCATAGACTTGAAAGGATCAAAAGAGTGTATTGAAAAAACGCAAAATGTACCTGGAATATGCAAACTGCAACCTGCATATGTGTGAACCAGGCCTCAGGCTTCATTTATACATGCATACGGAGGGTAAAACAAGCTGTTGACCTGTGTATTTACCCCCCCCCCACACACACACACACAACCTAACATGGTGGGGCATAGAGCAATGTTGAGGGCACGTGGCCTGGTATGGTTTGGGGGGGGCGCTTACCCGTCCCCTCCTTTTCCTGACCTGCCGGGCTGCATGCTTGGATAAGGGTCTGGTATGGATTTTGGGGGATTACCCTCCGAATTTATACTAGACCCAAGGGCCTTGAATGGACCTGGGGGGACCCCACGCCATTATTTTCCCGATTTTTATTTTGCCAGCAATTCTTTTTTTCCATTCAGCGGGGAAGCCCGCTGACAGCTGATGACTCATCGGTTGTTAAAGCGGAAGTCCCGCAAACATTAAAAGTCAGCTGCTGCTGACTTTTAAAATAAGGACACTCCCCTGTCCCAGGGTCCAGCGATGTCGGCACTCGAGGCCGAACCATCCCTGGGTCCTCGGATGCTGCTGCCACCATCTTCGGTATGGGAATCAGGAAATGAAGCCTTGCGGCTTCACTTCCCGGTTCCCTACTGCGCATACGCGAGTCGTGCAGCGCAATCAGAACGTTCCCTGCGGTCTCTGGGACCCGTGTGTGGCGCGGCGGGACAGGACGGGAAGAGGCATAGACTCCCGTGGGAGTTTATGCATGGAAGTGGGTGCAAATACCTGTCTTAGGTATCTGCACCCCCCTGAAAGGTGCCAAATGTGACACGGGAGGGTTCCGAAAAGCGGAGGTTCAATTTTTGTGTGAACTTCCGCTTTAAGCTTCCCGGCCCCCTCCTTAGCAACCAGTTATATACAGAGAATGTACAGCTAAAAAAAAAAAAAAAAAAAAACTATTTGCAAAACGCAAATCGTGTCAAAAACACTGTAAAAATGCAGTACCCGCATTTTGGATGCGGGCTCATTGAAGTCAATTACATGCAAAATGCTGCATTTTGTGGAGAAAAAAAAGTCCCTGACCCTTTTCAAAAATGCAGAGGCACAAAAATGCATTGATGTCAATGTGTTCCATACAGGGCTCAAGTCCTGCGGGAACGCATGGGAACGGAGTTCCTGTACTTTTTCCACAACAGGAACTCAGTTCCCGTTAGCAGCCGTGTCCCGCAAGACTTTGAAGTATGCGAGCTGTGTGGCAGGTGCTACACCAGCAGCTGCCGACACAGCTCGCAATAGTAAGTGCCGCACACCTGACCATTCAGGCATTGCCAGTAGGGGGCCCCATGACAGCTTCCGCTTCGATCTACCTGTCAATCACAGCTAGCTGACAGGTAGATCAGGTCCCTGCTGCTAAGAGATTGTATTTAGTCAGACCTCTCGTGATGCGCTCCTCCCCGCCGGCCCCTCCTGATTTTTTGTCTCCTCATCTCCCCCCCCCCCCCCCCAGTCTTCTGCATACTTGCTCTGTGTGTCCCGCTGAATCCCCCCCCCCCCTCCTCTATCTTCAGTGCCATATGATGAGAGAACCCAGAGGAGGAGCACAGCTATTCTGCTCACAGGACATGCAGGGAGAGAGGTGAGCTGAGGGAGGAACATCAGTTTGGGGTGGTAAGCTGAGCACAATACCTGGCAAAGTTTAATGCCAGGAGGGAAGTTTATGTGGAAATATGTGAAGGGTTGGAATAGCAGCGAGTGTGTGTTGGAGCCCTGCAGAGTTTGCAGCCCCCCCAAGCTAACATACATCTCCTAAGCAGGAACACATCACTATCTCCCCAAGCATTCTGTCCAGATAATGTGCAGTTCATTTATGACCTTTCCGTTTAACCCTGTGTTATCCAAACTCTGTTCAATGAAAAGTGTAAACTCACCACATAAACACTCTATATACAAAATAAAATTCCCCAATAAAGATCAGAACATGATGTTCACATTTGGATGGAAGCACAATTGAATGAATGCTGATTATTCAGAGAATTACCGTATTTATGTTTATTGAGGATTGTTTTGTTTTTTTGTACTAACTGTTAAGCTTCATACACACAATACGAAAATTGGATGAAAAATAAAATTTTTGAAGCTGACGTCACTTCCGGTGCGGGACATAGAGGCGTGGAGCGCATTTGGAGTGCAAGCCGCCCTATACCCCTCCGATATTGGTGTTGTCTTTGAACCTGGATGGTGGAAACAGGTGTATTTTCTAAGATACCCTGTTTTTTTGCAACTCTGCTTTGTTTTTAATTTTATACTTTTTAATAAATATCGATTTTTTAAAAATCTGGTAATGCACATGGGACCTCCGTTTTTCATTGCTTCCCTGTGAGGTATAATTCCCCCCCCCCTTGGGGAACGTCGCTGGATTTCCTGACCCTAAGAGACCTGGATGGACGGGCTGGGAAAAATCTGATCGGCGAGGACATCTTATAGTGGGGACCCTGAGGAGCACCTGGTACCGATTATCTGGAAGCTGTTTACCCCTGCAGGGGTATCTACATCTGGTGAGTGAGGGAGCAAAGGGGGACAGCACAAAGTCACCGTCATTCTTTTGAATCACAAAAGTCACGTTTCTGAATCACCGCTGTGAACCACCATTGAAATTGGCGCGATGAAGATCTTTTTGATATAGAGGTGTCTGTCACACACTGTGGAAACCTCTCTATTTGACTTTATTTTTTCATTTTTAGGAACCTATTGTGGACTGGACTATTAACTCTATCATACATTTTTTATTATTTTTATTCTTACTGGACTATCATATTAATTACTATTGCGGCTTTTGGGCTCACACTCATGTAAATTTAGTTTTACTGATTTATTCAATTATTAGCCCCTCACGGGCCACTTTCCATATTTTTTCTTAATTTTATTTATTTTTCTTGTTTTTTGGCACTCTGGAAATTTGATATCACTGTTAACTAGAGGTAAAGTGGTTCACTTCAGGCATGGTATATGGAAGAGGCCACACACAGGATATTAATGTGTTCACTTACACTAAACACTAATCACTAAGGTGGGACTAACATTGGATCACTAATTCTACATAGGACTGTTTTTTTCACTTATAATTATATTTATTACAGTCACCAAGGCAATATTGGATTACGCACCTAATTCCTATGAGGGGTTGGGAGTACATACTGCCATACCTACTCAACACTGAGTATTGGAACACACCCCCCCCTTTTTTCTTTCAATTATCTTGTGTCACTATTAGAATACATTTGGGGGCACTTAATAGTAAATACATATATATTATTTTATTTTACCTATAATAGGGCCACTCACGGATTTTTATTAAGCATATAGGGGAGCGCCAATC
Source organism: Lithobates sylvaticus (assembly GCA_028564925.1). Lineage (NCBI taxonomy): Eukaryota > Metazoa > Chordata > Amphibia > Anura > Ranidae > Lithobates > Lithobates sylvaticus. The sequence continues at coordinate 24,754,416 of CM053032.1, forward strand.
GCCCTTTTACGTTCACTTCAAAATTTTTGAAGCGTTCGTGCATATGAGCATATCATTTTTTTTTTGGTGGGCGAGTGGATCTTGGGTAAAGTTCCCACACTTTTTTTCCCCAGGACTTGACCCCTGGTGTAGCTACAAACTATAAAACATAATGAACACATCAACATAAAAAGATAAATGAGAAGCTCCCTGTAGCTGTACTTCAGTAACAGGATTATTGGATCCTGTAGGATGAATTGTTGGTTACTGTGCAATCGACGATCCCTCATGCTGAGTTATTATTTCTCTACATTTCAGAGAGTCTCTCTTTCCATCCTGTGTGTGATATGGGAATGAAGGGGGTATGTGGACTCAGCAGTGCCACCCTTGGGGGGGGTAACCTGGATGCCCCCCTCTAGAAAATGATGGCGGGGCCCTCTTCACCAAGGGATCAATGCCACAACTTGTATTATCTATATTTATACTATGAACTCATCGCCTTCTACGGCCGCCTGGAAAATGCTATCATTATTTATTTATTTTTCTATGAAAGAACTGATTTTCTGTGTGAATATAATATGCCGCGGGCTCCTCTCGGAGTCTATAGATTACAGGAGGGCGCTCATAATAGCGAGGATCAGATAAATGCTCTCATTAAAGGCGGGCTGGGGTGGGTTACAGTGTATCTGTGAGTCCCTGGTGACTGGCACAGAGACAGAATGGACCTTCGCATCGATCGCGGATGATATTACGCAGCGGACGGCGCGCACACCTGCCTGTAATTTACTAACAATTATGTTCGCAATCAATGTCCTGCAAGATAGGGGGACTAATTGTCCTGATATTTACTGGAGATCCGGGGGTTGAATGATCACATGTGGGAGCTGAGCTGCCCCCCCGAGCGTTGAGACAACGAGAGAGTGTGATCACCTGAAAGGTTCCTTATTAACCTCATACGAGGCAGTTTATGCAACTGTGATATATAACAAACTGTGCGTACGGCGTCTGGAGAAGGAGTAGTCACCATTAATGTGCTATTGATGAACCAGCAGAAGTCATTCCTCTGTGAGTCATTGGCCATGTTATTTAAACACTTCAATACCAGCCAGGGCGTACCTAGAGCACTCGGTACCCATGGTGGATCCTATATCTGGCACCACCCCCCCCCCCCCCCCCCCCCCCAGGCGATGCACCGCATGTCAGGTGACGTCACGTTTAGCGCCTACGCACATTGCGGCCCGGAACCAGGCCCCTCCTCTTCCTCTGCAAAAGCGGTACCGGCCGACCCAAGGCGGCTGGCGCCAGACAGAAATACATGTAACTGGCCGTGGCACACTTACTATGTGCTACTGCCAGTGGAGTCCTTAGGGTTGGTGTCACCTGGTACAGTAAAACATTGTGTCACCCCCCCCCCCCCCCCCCCCCCCCCCCCCCCCCCCCCAAAAAAAAAAATTCTGTCTTCTGAAAGTGCGCCAAAGACGTAGCATGCAGGAGTTTTGGTGCTCTTTCAGAAAATGCAGAAAAAAACACGCAACCTAATAGAACTCTATAGGACTGCAGCTATAACTGCAAATAAAATGTAGGAGGGCCCCCTTTACATTACACAGCCCCCATACCTCTGGACCCCTTTACATTACACAGCCCCCACACCTCTGGACCACTTTACATTACATAGACCCCCCCACACCTCTGGACCCCTTTACATTACACGGCCCCACAACTCTGGACCCCTTTACATTACACAGCCCCCCCACCTCTGGACCCCTTTACATTACACATCCCCCACACCTCTGGACCCCTTTACATTACACAGCCCCCATACCTCTGGACCCCTTTAAATTACACAGCCCCCCACACCTCTGGACCCCTTTACATTACACAGCCCCCCACACCTCGGGACTCCTTACATTACACAGCCCCCCCACACCTCTGGACCCCTTTACAATAAACAGACCCCCACACCTCTGGACCACTTTACATTACACAGCCCCCCTCACCTCTGGACCCTTTTACATTACACAGCCCCCCTCACCTCTGGACCCTTTTACATTACACAGCCCCCCCACACCTCTGGACCGCTTTGCATTACACAGCCCCTACCCCCCGCAGCTCTGCCCCTTCCTACCTTATTCGGGCATGGTCCTAGCAACTAATCACCTGCTGGTTAACTTGGAAAGTTAACTCTGGCAGCTCTCGCTGTCTATTCAGCGCTGCTGTTTCTCTCTCCCGTTCTGCACCCTGCTCCGCTCCCTTGTGTTGGTGAGCGGCAGACACCCCTAGTGAATAAGTGGCGCCGGCCTGACACTCATCCCAATGTGTGGCACCCGGTGAAGACCGCCCCCCCTGCCCCCCTGTTGGTATGCCACTGAATACCGGGCACTTTTACCCCCTTACTGCACAGGCCGATTTTCAGCTTTCATCCTTGTGACACTTTGACAATTTCGCATTCATGCAACGCTGTACCCAAACTGAAAGTTTATCATTTTGTTCACACAAATAGAGCTTTCCTTTGGTGGTATTTAATTACCACTGGGTTCTTTATTTTTTGCTAAATAAATGAAAAAATTAATTAAAAATTTTAAGCAAAAAGAACCCAGTGTTATTCTGTTTCTGTTATAAAATTTAGCAAATAAAAAATTGTTCTTTATAAGTTTAGCCCAAAAGTTATTCTGCTACATTTCTTTGGTGAAAATAACCCAAATCAGTGTATATTATTTTAATTTTAAATTTTTTTTTTCATATGACGTCCAGTCAGGATGGGAAAGCCATCACCCGGCCATCATTTTACTATAGTAAAGCATAAAGGCATAAAGTGGTTAAAGCTGAACTCCAGGATCAGAAAATATTGTCTAAATATCAAAGTCATGTGTTCTTTCTAGAATCTTGGTGAGCTTTGTGTATTTCTTCCAGATCTGTGCAGTAATCCAGTGTGAGACTCCCTGTAATAAAGACCGCTCACTGCAACTCTCTCTCCCTGTGCAGGAGGACTGGTCTTGTCTCCGCCTCCTCCTGTAATTTTCTGCAGGCAGTACGTAGTGGGTGGAGCCTGCTGAGCCCCTCCCACAGCTTTGCTCTCTGCACAGACTATGTACTGCACAGAGATGATGTCACTGCTATTTTTACAAGGTAATATTTGGGCTTGAAAAGGGAAGCCCAAATAAAACCATATAAAAATAGCAGTGACATCATCATTGTAGCTGCTGACTTTTAATGAAAAGGCACTTACCTGTCCAGGGACTCAGCTGGGCCGGTTCTTCAGGTCCCAGACATGCAAACTGTGGGAAGCCAGCTGTGACTCCTTGCAGCTTCACAGCCGACTGTGCATGAGTGAGCCACACTGCGCCCTGTCATTTTTCCCGCAGACTCCTGGGATGTGATCCAGGAGGCTGCAGGCATGGTGGTGGGGGGGGGGGCGGGGTTTGGGTGGCGGGGAACTTCCGCTTGGATCGCCCAGGCCATAAGTCCTGGGCTGTGGACCAGTACAGGTCTGCAACAGGTGCATCCAAGCTACTACCTCCTGTGCAATTCCTGGTGAGCCTCAAGAACACAGCACACAGCCTAGGAAGTCTCTGTAAACCTCCATATAGTCCATGCAAAAAAGGAGAAAGGCTGGTGCCATGGAAGTCGGCTAAAACATTGTTTTATTATTGCATGTGGACAACGGTCAAAAGCCAACACAATTCGGCCATCAGGCCTTAATTAGGCCACGATTAAGTCCTGACGGACGAAACGCGTATGGATTTATTTTTTGACTGCTGTTCACATGAAATAATAAAACAATGTTTTAGCCGACTTCCCTGGCCCCAGCCTTTCTCCTTTTTTTGCAAGTACCGGTCTGTGGCCTGTTAGGAACCGGGCTGCACAGAAAATCGCATGGGAATGGAGAGCTCCGCTCCGGCAGCTGTCTGTTTCCGGCTGCGGTGGGGGGGCTTTGTGGTGTGTAATTCAGCGCATCACACAGCTCCCCTTCTTTTTCTTTTGTACAAACTTTATTTGAAGTGTTCAAAACGTACACTTTATTTATGGCAATGTACAAAGCGCGATGCACTGCGCTGATGTCCAATGCCATGTGATTCCACATGGTGCGCAGCTGCAGGCTGCATGCATGGTCATGGGACACATAGGAAACAACAGTTTCAACAGTACAGAAGTACCCCGGCGAGGTACAGCGGAAGTGCAGCATTCATCCTGCAAATAAGGTAAAATAAGGTACTTAGATTACTCAAAGTTCAATGAGAGATTAGAAAGCGATCACGAACAAAATCGCAAAGTTTAACATGTGGATAGAACTGCTTTAAAGTGACACTAAACTCTAGTTTCAAAAAATTAATTTTATTTAGGTGTGCAATCTTAACTCAAAAATATTCCTCCTATCGCCTCCTTTAACCACTTGCCGCCAAATGACAGCTGGGCGGCACGGCTTTCGTTCCGGGTGCACGTCATATAACGGTCTCCCAGAACGAATGTTCTCACGCGGTTGATCATAAGTGCCCTGATTACAATTAACTGCCCACCAGTGCCAGCAATGCCACTGCCAGCAATCAGTGCCAACCAGTGCCCACTACTGCCAGCAATCAGTGCCCACAAGTGCCAGCAATCAATGGCCAATCAGTGATGCCAATCAGTGCTGGCTATCAGTGCTGCCCATCAATTCTCATCACTGCTGCCCATCAGTGCAACCCATTAGTGCCCATCAGTGCTGCCTATCAGTGCCGCCTATCTGTTCCCACCAGAGCCGCCTATCTGTGCCCACCAGTGCCGCCTATCTGTGCCCAGTGCCCACCAGTGCCACCCATCAGTGCCGCCTAGCAGTGCTCATCAGTGCCACATATCAGTGCCACCTATCAGTGCCCATACGTGCGGCATATTCGTGCCTCCTCACCAGTGCCAACTAAACAGTGCCCATAAGTGCCGCCTCATCAGTGCCCATAAGTGCCGCCTCATCAGTGCCCATCAGTGCAGCCTATCAGTGCCCATCAGTGCTGCCTCATATTTCCGCAAAACACTCCCCAGAAATTATAGAGAGCAAAGCAATATTTTTTAGGGGGGGCCCAACAGGGCAATCAAAATGTAAAAATAAACAAATTAAAATTAAAAGAATTAAAAAAAAAAAAAGTAGAAAAAAAAAACAAAATTCTAAAAAATATTGCTTTGCTCTCTATAATTTCTGCCATGGCATAGCATCACAGCCGTGGCATGTGCATACCTCTAACCATTTCCTCTGTTGCTCTATGTCTGAGCTTTGGGGTGTACGCCCTAATGCAATAGGCTACGCACACCTGTGATGTACATCCTCACGTTTTTGTGCAGTTCTTGGGAGTTCTTAGGAGCGTTTACAAATGTTTGACACAGATCAGCCCCTGTTGCAGCCATAAAGTCCCCCTGCAACTTGGCTTGGCAATGATGGCTACTCCAAAAAAAAGAAGTCCCTTCAGATGGGCTCCCTCAAGATGGAGGAACCTATAGGTTCCTTTCTGATGTGTGTAGTCTCTCCTATCTCCAGGCTAATCATCATTTTACTCAGTGAACTCTTCAGAGATGGCTGTTAATGTGTGATAAAAAAAAAAAAAAATAACAATATTAATTTAACTTTTCATAATTAATTTTTTAATGCCAGACAGAAAAAAAAGAAAAAAAAAATACATCATTTAAATGACTCGGCGCCTGTGATTTAATTGGGAGTCGGGGACCTCTCTCTACCGGAGAGAATTTCAGGAGTTTGCAAGTAAAAGCAATTTGGAGTGATCATTATACTTAGATCATTAAGTACGGAGAATTCTTCTCCAGCTAATTGCCATTGTATGCTGCCACTATGTGAACCGAGGAGTCACGTGATGATATTGTATAACAAGCAAACCTGGCTCTTAGTTTTCTTCATTACTGTACAAATGTTCAACACTCACCGTGGAAACATCCATTTGTAGAATATATGTATATAATGAGAGTAAAGACTTTAGCAGGCAAATAGTCAGTTTAATAGACACAGGTGATATCACTAAGAATGCAGCTGTCCAATCATTAGAGATTGCTTACATCACTGACAGTGTAGCCTATCAATTCAGCACAGATTAATGACATCATTGAATGCAGCCTATCAATTCACTAGAGACCGGTGACATCACTGACAGCGTAGCCTATCAATTCAGTACAGATTAATGACATCATTGAATGCAGCCTATCCATTCACTTAAAGGGGTGTTTCAGCAAAAAAAAATATTTTTTTTTTTTTTTTTAAAAGTCAGCAGCTAAAAAAAAAAAAAGTAGCTGCTGACTTTTAATAAGTACGCTTACCCTCCCAGGGCGCCCGCGATGTCGGTCGTGGAGGCCGAGATGTCCCTCGGCGCTCCGGTCCCAGCGCCGGCATCCTCAGTAAGGGAAACGGGCAGCGATCTACTGCGCATGCGCGAGTCGTCGCGCGGCCTACTGCGCATGCGCGAGTCGTCGCGCGGCGCTTTATGAATGGGGAACGCAATGTGTTGTGGGACACACAGTTCCCAAAACACACCGCGCCCCATTCACTAGAAGACGGCGCTAGGAGCAGAAGACAGAACAGCTCCGCGGAACAGGAAGAGGCAGATTAGGACGATCTGCCTAGCAACAGCCATTTCTGGTAAGTAAAAAAAAATAATTATAATTTTTTTTTTCATTTTCAATTTTTATTAACATTTTTCTCAAGTTTTTTTTTTTCAGGGTGGCCCTCCACTTTAAGACTAGTGACATCACTGAGAATGAAGCCCAGGGCTTTTTTTCAGCAGGAACGTGGGGGAACGCCGTTCCGGCACCTCCAACACTCAATGTATGTTACAGCAAGAGGTGCTGGGGTGTGCTGGGAGATCTATTGTTGCCAGTAGGGTCTATTGTTGGTGGGGGTGGATCAACTGTTGCTTGGGAGCATATTTTGTGGGGGTTCTATTTTTGCTGTAGGATCTATTGTTGCTGGCTGCACGGATTCCATTTTACTGCCTTTCTTTTTATTACCAAATTCCATAACAACACAAAATGATACCTGGTTCTGTATTCTCTAAAAGGGGCAGTATTGGGCAGTAGGTAGGGGGTGGAACCAAGGGACAGTGCTCAGAGGTAGGTAGGGGGCGGAGACCAGGGGTGACTCGAAAAAGGGGAGTACCTGCACCTTTCCTCAGAGAAAGGTGATGAAGCCTATCCACTTACTACAGATTTATGACATCACTGTGAATGCAGCCTATCCATTCACTAGAGACCGGTGACATCACTGAGAATGCAGCCTATCCATTCACTAGTGACCAGTGACATCACTGAGAATGCAGCCTATCCATTCACTAGTGACCAGTGACATCACTGAGAATGCAGCCTATCCATTCACTAGTGACCGGTGACATCACTGAGAATGCAGCCTATCCATTCACTAGTGACCAGTGACATCACTGAGAATGCAGCCTATCCATTCACTAGTGACCGGTGACATCACTGAGAATGCAGCCTATCCATTCACTAGTGACCAGTGACATCACTGAGAATGCAGCCTATCCATTCTCTAGTGACCAGTAGGGATGAGCCGAACACCCCCGGGTTCGGTTCGCACCAGAACCTGCGAACGGACCAAAATTTCGCACAAACCCTATTAGTTACAATGGACGCGAGTGTTCGAAATCTAAAGTGCTAATTATAGCGGCCAATATACATGTTATTGTCATAAAACAGGTTTGGGGACCCGGGTCCCGGGTGTATCAATGCAAAAAGAAGTTTTAAAAACTGACGTTTTTTCTGGAGCAGTGATTTTAATGATGCATAAAGTGAAAAAAAAAAAAGTGAAATATTCCTTTAAAGCCGAGTTCCACCCTAAAGTGGAACTTCCGCTTATCGGATTCCTCCCCCCCTCTGGTGCCACAATTGGCACCTTTCAGGGGGGAGGGGGGTGCAGATACCTGTATAATACAGGTATCTGCACCCACTTCCGGGACGAGCATCCCCGCCCATATCCGAGGATGCCCGCCCCTATCCGAGAATGCCCCGTGTCTTGGGAAACACAGTTCCCAGGACACAGCGGGGACCAATAGAGACGCGCAGCGCGACTCGCGCATGCACAGTAGGGAATCGGGCAGTGAAGACGTTGCGTCTTCACTTCCTGATTCCCTGACCGAGGATGGCGGCGGGGCAGCCGAGAGACGAGCGCTCGCTCGTCACATTCTGCCGACACCGCTGGAACCTGGAACAGGTAAGTGTCCATTTATTAAAAGTCAGCAGCTGCAGTATTTGTAGCTGCTGACTTTAAAAAAAAAAAAATCGGGTGGAGCTCCGCTTTAAATATGGTACCTGGGGGGTGTCTAAAGTATGCCTGTGAAGTGGCATGTGTTTCCCGTGTTTAGAACTGGCCCTGCACAAAATTACATTTGTAAAGGAAAAAAATAAGCCATTTAAAACTGCTGGCGGCTTTAATGTCATGTCTTGTCCTGGCCGCAATATGGATGAAAATCTTTGAGAAAAATGGCATGGCTACCCCATCACCCCCCCACCCAGCCTATAACCAGCCCCTTTGGGTCTTGTATGGATATTAAGGGGAACCCCACACCCAAAATAAAACCCTATACCTAAAACCCTATATACTCTGAACCGCAGTATACAGGCGGTGCAAACAAGACAGGGACTGTAGGTATATACTGTATGTATGTATGGACTGTTGGTGTATACTGTGCTGTGCTGGAGGCACACCAAACACACTAACTCCTGCAGATGGCTGTCTTAGGTGACAACAGGGCAGATACAGGGTAAGGTGGTTTAGTGTGCTACTGCTGTGCTATACTCACACAGCACACACACACACTAACTCCTGCAGATGGCTGGATTGGTAGAGAACAGCACTGAGAAGAACACACTATCCCTGCCTATTTTTCCTCTATCCCTACACTTTCTACACAAGCAAAGGCTGAGAAGAATACACTATCCCTGCCTATTTTTCCTCTTTCCCTACACTTTCCCCACACAGAAATGATTCACATATAGTGTGTACATGTACAGTACACTGTCACTGTTCCTCAAGCCGGAACACACTACACGAGGCCGCCGGTGTGGCGTCCTTATATAGTGTGGGGCGTGTACTAAACCCCCTGAGCTATAATTGGCCACAGGCATCCTGCCTGTGGCCAATTATTGCTCTCCTCGCCGCTGGCTCTTTGATTGGCCAAGCATGCGGGGTCACAGTGCATGCTTGGCCAATCATCAGCCAGCAATGCACTGCGACTGGCGCAGTGCATTGTGGACCGTTCGCATCACACAAATTTGATGCGAACGGCCCTCAGAGTTCTGCCCTCGACGAGCGGACGAACGGCCGATGTTCGATTCCTAGTGACCAGTGACATCACTGACAATGCAGCCTATCCATTCACTAGAAACCAGTGACATCACTGAGAATGCAGCCTATCCATTCACTAGTGACCAGCTGGCTGACAGCTGATCACATGGTAAGGGGCCAGGACTGGTCCCTTACTCAGTGATCCGGTGATCACAGCGCGCGCCGCGTGAGCCCTGCACGGGGTGCTTGCAAAGGGGAGGCCGTCATATGACGGCCTTCCGGAAATTCAGTTTTGCGCTGTGGCAGTCATTCGGCTATAGCGTGGACAGCAAGAGGTTAAAGCATATGGCCCTTTAAGCTTCTTCCACTGTTAATGCACTCTGACCACACCCACAGTTTTGGCATGGTGCCACTATATTGCCACATACAATTTTTCTTGGGGGGGGGGGGGGGTGCAAAAAAATGTCCAGCCCGGGTGCCAGATGGGCTAGCTATGCCACTGGCCTTAGGGCCCAAGTTTTGGAGAGACAGCCCTGGCTCTTCTTTCTCCCTTGGTCCTATAAATCTCCGAACGCTGTATCTCTGCCAAAACCCATTTTTAGCAAGCGGCTTCGCTTCTCATACTGAGATAAGGATCTTATCTTTCCCTTGTAAATGTTCGTATATTCTCCAAGCGCACCTGAGCTGACACTGTTCAAATTGATCTGTTGCATGTACTTAAGTGAGGCGAGTCAATTAAGGTGATAGAATTCCTATTTGTGTCCCACCATCACCAGATAACTGCGGCCAAGACTGCCGCAACAGCTTGTCTCATCACAACACTATATAGCCTGATTCTAAGGAATTCCTTTTTTTCCTTTTATAGGATATACTGAGTATATATATATATATATATATACATACTCACATACATACACACATATTACACACACACACACACTTTTCAAAAGTATTGGGACGCCTGCCTTTACACACACATGAATTTTATTGGCATCCCAGTCTTATGCCCCGTACACACGGTCGGAAATTCCGACCACAACATCCGTCCGACACTGGTGTTGCATACACACGGTCGGACAAAGTTGTCGGAAAATCCGATCATTCTGAACGTGGTGACGTTCGTTGCGTACGGCGGGACTACGTAGAGGCTAGTAGCCAATAGCTTTGGTCTCGTAATTTGATCTGAGAATGCGTGCCACTTTGTCCGTCGGAATTCTCTACACACGATCGGAAAAAGTCAGATCGGATTTTGTTGTCGGAAAATTTAAGAGCAGGATCTCAAATTTCCGGCGGAAAAAGTCTGATGGAGCCGACACACGGGCGGATTTTCCGACAACATGGTCCGATCGGACATTTTCCGTCTGATTTTTTTCGATCGTGTGTACGGGGCATAAGACTGTTGCCATAGGAGACAGAATTCCTACACATGCAGATGTGGTGTCTTGCAGGATGCCTTTCCCTGCATGGCTGTCTACCTATAGGAATTAGAGGAATAGAGTAGTTGGCTAAGCGATGTGAGACTTGTATTCTGGTCGGTCGGGGCAACGCACTCATTTCTCATTTTTCCTTTTCCCCCTTTCCCCAAATTGTTTGGTTTGGGTTTTTTTTCTCCTCTCGGTTCTATAGGCCCCGGGGCTTTGGAGCGGAGGGTTGTTATGGGGAATTGACAGTGTTATTTGTTTGTCTATAAAAATGGCAGGAATACATTATGTTTTTTTTTTTTTTTAAAGAATAAGTATTGGTTTAAAAGTGGACTCTATAAGTAGTGTTATGTAAGCATTATTAATAATCTATGTTATGTATTCCTGCAAAAAAATAAAGAATTAAAAAAAAAAAAGACATACCTCCCAACTTTTTGAGATGGGAATGAGGGACACCTATCAGCAAAAGTATTCAGGCATAGGACACACCCCTTGCCACGCCCCCTTAAAGGAGAATTGTACAAAAAATAAAAGATTGGTTCAATCCACAAGTGCTTTTTTTTAACCACTACTATTCCTTTATATTGACTGTTGGAATTTACAAATTCAGCAATTTAGAAATTGAAAGGTTTAGCGCTGGGAAACTGTTTTTGATAGATAAAAAGTGCATTTTATATACAACTATATGGATCAGACCAAAATGAGGGTCAGATGAGAAGGAATGAGGGACAGAGGGACATTGCTCCAAATCAGGGATAGTCCCTCCAAATCAGGGACAGTTGGGAGCAGTGATGTAAGTAACTGAGTTAAAATAAACTGAGTTACCTAACGCAGTTACTTTAGAGGGTAACCAGTAATCTAACTGATTACTTTTCCCCTCATGGTAACTCAGTTTCCATTACTTTGGCTTAGTTACCCCAATTACATCTACCGCCACTAGATGGCAGTAGTGTAATTCCGGTGTCCTGCCGAAAAAGTTCCCCCGCCGGATAAGGACCCCCTGTACTGCGCAGGCGCAGCGCTTGCGCAGTACGAAGGACTACAGAGCTTCCGAAAATTGCCGAACCTAAAGTGAACTCTACACCGCACAGGTGCAGTTAACATGTAATTGTACGAGGTGATGCCGCACGCTCCTGATGCTCGTGCTACTCTGCAAGGGGCGTCTATCCTGTAAGTAAGGGGCGGGTCTAGTATTACTGTAACCAAGGGGCGCATTTATTATTATTGTTATATATCGAGCTCTGCCCATTAATTTAACATTCGCCCTCTTCTGTAGCCATCCGCCCCTTACACGATATAATAATAATAGACCCGCCCCTTGCTTACACGCTATAACAGATCTGCCCCTTGGTTAGAGTAATAATAGAGCAGCCCCTTGGTTACACGATATAAAACAATAATAATAAATGCGCCCCTTGGTTACAGTAATACTAGACCCACCCCTGAGTTACACGTATAGAATATTAAAAAAAAAAAGTCAGTTACTTTGCTGCGTAACTAATTACTTTTCCAATGTAGTAACTGAGTTACTAACGCAATTACTTTTTGGGAGAAGTAATCTATAACTTAACTAATTACTTTTTTAAAGTAAGATGACCAACACTGGTTGGGAGCTATGCTATAGAAGTCTCGGAGTATGCCAATTAACATTGCAGCTACCTAAGGGTGTCCTGGTCCTCTACCCATGGTATAAGTGGGTGTTGCATCCAAATGAGTAAATAAGCGGTATGAAAAGTTGTATCAAGTGGACAATGTACTAATCTGCATTGACTGACCCTGTAAACAGCTGACGATGTTACCAGTGCGAGCAAGAACATGACCGCCATCTACCACCTTGTTGCGATACCGGCACAACCCTTTTTCACACCCGTTAATGGACATTAAGGGCCTCTATATTATGCGAATTACTATTACTTCTGTACAGGTTCCCCTGCGACTTTGAAATAACGGCATCATTTTGAAAGAAGAAACTCTTTAACGCTAGATAAACTCAGAAATCATTAATTTTCTTTTCTTCCGCACGCACTTTCTATCTAGGAGGGAGATGGGAAGATAAAAAGAGATTTCTTTTATTTATTAAATAAAGGTAGAGCTGCAGAGAATAGAGCAGAAGGAAGTGTGTATGTAGGTCATGTTTATAGCGGTGCGCTGGAGTGTTTGAAATGAATTGAGTTACTATTGATCTGTCTGTATTTCACTCCGCTCCAATTCTGAATGGTACATTGTGGATGCATAGACATAATTTATGGTTGTCTCTGTTGGTGTGGAGCAGAGTGCTGTGCGATGGAAGACTTTTGACTAGTAGTCTAAAAAAATAAATAATATATATATATATATATATACAGCGGAACCTTGGATTACGAGCATAATCCGTTCCAGGAGAATGCTCGTAATCCAAAGTACTCGCATATCAAAGTGAGTTTCCCAATAGAAGTCAATGGAAACTAAAATAATTTGTTCTGCATTGACTTCAATGGCATGCAATACCGCATGCGGCCAGAGCCGGGGAGGCACCGGAGAGCCTCGGAAACGGCCGAAAATGCCCGAGGACACCTCAGCTGACCTCTGCAAAAATCGGAAAGACTTTGTTCCTGAGATTTGCCAAAGTCTGTCCTCGGGCCTTTTCGTGCATTTCTGAACGGCGCTGATTGGCGATGTTCGGCTCCGGCGCTCCCCCCCAACCTCAGGCCAAACGCAGTTCTGCACACTGCTTTGGCCTGAATCCTGCTCGTTTTGCAAGACAACATTCGCAAACCGAGTTATGATTTTTAAAGATACAGTGCTCGTATTGCGAAATGTTCGTTAACCGCGTTACTCGCAATCCGAGGTTCCACTGTATATATATATATATATATACAGTGGTATATATATATACACTCGCCAGACACTTTATTAGGTACACCTTGCTAGTACTGGGTTAGACCCCCTTTTGCCTTCATTCTTACTGGCATAGATTCAACAAGGTGTTGGAAACATTCCTCAGAGATTTTGGTCCATAGTGACATGATAGCATCAGGCAGTTGCTGCAGATTTGTCGACTGCACATCCATGATGAGATCTGGTGAGTGTGGAGCTCTATTGGATGAGATCTGGTGAGTATGGAGGCCATTGGAGTACAGTGACCTCAATGTCCAGTGGTGAGATGTGGTGAGTGTGGAGGCCATTGGAGTACAGTGACCTCATTGTCCAGTGGTGAGATGATTGGAGCTTTGTGACGTGGGGCATTATCCTGCTGGAAGGAGCCATCAGAAGATGGGGACATTGTAGTCATAAAGGGATGGACATGGTCAGCAACAATACTCAGGTAGGCCGTGGTGTTTAAACGATGCTCAATTGGTACTAAGGGGCCCAAAGTGTGCCAAGAAAATATCCCCCCCACACCATTACACCACCAGCCTGAACCGGTGATACAAGGCAGGATGGATCCATGGCTTTCATGTTGTTTATTCTGACCCCACCATCTGAATGTCGCAGCTGAAATTGAGACTCATCAGACCAGGCAACGTTTTTCCAATCTTCTATTGTCCAATTTTGGTGATCCTGTGCAAATTGTAGCTTCAGTTTCCTTTTCTTAGCTAACAGGAGTGACACCCGGTGTGGTCTTCTGCTGCTGTAGCCCATCTGCTTCAAGGTTTGATGTCTTGTGCATTCAGAGAAGGTATTCTGCATACCTTGGATGTAACGAGTGGTTATTTGAGTTACTGCCTTTTTATCATCTGGAACCAGTCTGCCCATTCTCCTCTGACCTCAACAAGGCATTTTCCTCCACACAACTGCCGCTCACTGGATATTTTCTCTTTTTTTGACCATTCTCTGTAAACCCGAGTGATGGTTGTGTGTGAAAATCCCAGTAGATCAGCAGTTTTTGAAATACTCAGACCAGCCCGTCTGGCACCAACGACCATGCCACGTTTAAAGTCACTTAAACACCCTTTCATCCCCATTGTGATACTTGGTTTGAACCTCAGCATGTCATCTTTACCACATCTAGATGCCTAAATGCATTAAGGTGCTGCCATGTGATTGGCTGATTAGCAATTTGTGTTACCAAGCAATTAAAAAGGTGTATCTAATAAAGTGGCCGGTGAGTGTGTGTGTGTATGTGTATAAATATATATATATATATATATATATGTGTGTGTGTGTATATATATATAAAAAAATATACACACACCCTGTTTTGGATCATAGCTGTCATGTCTCAATACACATTCTATATAATTAAAGGGTGGCATGGTACCATTGGTCCTATTCCAACTTTTTGCTTTTACTCCTATTTCGTCATGGGAGGCCTCACTGTTGCTGTTTGGTCATTGGATGCTGTGTTATCACGTACCTGGTAGCAGAGCCTGAAATGATAAGGAAGGCTTCTTTTACATCTCTGAATCGGGGCCCCTGGTAGTGTGAACAGAAAGCGCAGGAGTGCAGAGTGGCACGAGTGCCTGTAATGCCGCGTACACACGGTCGGAATTCTCGTCGGAAAAAGCTCTGATGGTTTTCCCGTCGGAATTCCGACGGAATTTCACTCAAACTGTCTTGCCTACACACGGTCACACCAAATTCCGACGGTCTGTAACACAGCGGCATAAAACACGTTCGACAGCACTATAAAAGGGAAGTTTAATGCTTCCGAGCATGCGTCAAATTGTTTCCGAGCATGCGTCGTAATTTTGCGTGTCGGAATTGCATACACACGATCGGAAAATCCGATAGAAAGGTTTTCCGTCGGAAAAATTGAGAACAGGTTCTCAATCCAAAGTCCGTCGGGAAATTCAGACAGAAAAAGACCGTTGGGCATACACACGGTCGGAAAATCCGTTGAAGAGCTCCCATCGGACTGTTTCCATCGGAAATTCCGACCGTGCGTACGCTGCATAAGTCTTGCTAGAAGCAGAGCAGATATCCACACCAGGCACGAGAAGTCGTCAGTAGTCTTCGGTGAAGCTGGTGGGCTGGTAGACAGCTGTTGGGTGGAAGACTGAATCAGGCTGGTCTAGGCAACAGCGGGCAGGTGAGGCATACACCGCTAGCAGACTGTAGAACAGCAGGCACTGCAAGGATGTAAGGCAAGTACTGGAAACCACAGGAAGATTAGCAGAATTAGGCAGGCCGGGTCATACACTGGCAGGACGGATCGGGTACAGAGGAGCAGGCAAGAGCGTGGTCAGGGAACAAAGCGGGTCAGGAGCAATCCTTTTAAAGGTCATCCCGTGAAAGTAATTAGGTGGCTCTACAAACAGCATTTAACAGACAGTAAGTAGGCGTTGTATCACCGCCTGCAATAACCCCTTGAACCCCCCACTAGCTGCATACATTGTACAAGCAACAGGGGGGATAGCTCCTACCATGGCTGCAGCATGTGTACACCCAAGGCCGCTATTTCTGCAGCTAAAGGGGGAGTGGTTGGAGAATGTTAAAACCGTGGCTCAGCCATGGGGTTTTACTTCCCCTCAAAGGCTAGTGTGAGTGAGTCCTAAATGAGATGATTCTTTCATCCCGAATCATTGGGCCCATTTGTAGCTGTGCTCTACTCTAATGCCTCGTACACACAATCAGATTTTCCGACAACAAAATCGTGGAATTTTGTCCGAAGGGCGTTGGCCCAAACTGGTCTTGCATACACACAGCCACACAATTGTTGGCCAACAATCACGAACGTAGTGACGTACTATGTGTTTTTTCAGCTCTTTAGCGCTACCCTTTGGGCTCCTTCTGCTAATTTCATGTTAGTAGAAGTTTGGTGAGTGTTGTTTCACGCTTTTCATTTCACACTTTTCAGTTTGTGCTTTTCTGTTTGTTTCTAAATGGCGTTTGTCAACCAGACATGTTGCGGAATCGGAGGAGATAACGGGTTATTTATTATTGGCCTTGGAGTTATTGCTTTGACATTATTTTTTTGGTTGAATAATGATTTGATTTGGTATATTTTCTATATTTTTGGATGCATAGAATGCACTTTTTGGTTAAGTTCTATTGGCAGATAGCATGTCTAATTTTATTTGTTTTCTTTTTTTAATGCACAATAAAAAAATTGTGTAGAATAATACTTGGCTATGTGTTATACTTCAAATGACAGTTTGGGAGTCGGCAGTTACATTTTAAAAAATACAATGTACAATTTACACCAACATAGTTGTATCTTTGATCTTAAAAACTACGGATAATGGTGTTGTGGTAAATTGCCCAAAAAAAAAAAAAAAACATAATAATAATATTATTCTTGATATCACTAGAAAAAAAAAGCCTTTAAAAATTAGTTTGCAATAACTCCATCAGTATCACCAGCAAAGCAGCTTCATTATTATCCCATTATAGAAGAAGAGAATTGTGCGCTGCATTTCCAGATTTCATAATTTGCCGCGTCACGAATGTTAATTCTCCATTACGAACACTAGTTTACAAGACAGACCGCTTCCGGCTCGTCCTTGCTTCCGAGCATGCGTGTTTGTACTTTGGACTTTTGTCTGACGGACTTGTGTACACACGCTCGGAAAATCCGACAACAGATATTTGTCCGTGGAAAATTTAAAAACCTGGTAGCCAACATTTGTTGGCGGAAAGTCTGACAGCAATTGTCCGATGGAGCGTACACACGGTCAGATTTACCAAGAACAGCCTGACATCACACATTTCCCGTCGGAAAGTCCGATCGTGTGTACGGGGCTTAACTCTGCATTATCGCAATACATTGTAAAGCACCATACCCGAATGAATGCAATTTTTAACAGTTTTTTTCCCCTGCGCTGAAGCACTCTGCAATGCATGGTAACATACTACCAAGTACCATAAATAGTGCACATCTGATTTTCAGTCCAATGTGAGATAACTAGACATGTGCACAATAGAAAAATTAGTTTATTTTTGTTTCGTTTCTGTTCGTTTCCGTTGATTCGTAATGATTTGTAATTTCGTAAGTCGTCGGTGTTCGTATTCGTAACGATTCGCAAATTCGTAAGTCGTCGGTGTTCGTATTCGTAACGATTCGTATTTTCGTAAGTTATTTTTTAGTTAATTCTTTTTTTCCGTTAGTTTTATTTTCTTTTATTCGAAATTCGTATTTTCGTAGATTTAGTTACATTCGTACTTTCATAAGATTGATTTATTCGTACTTTCGTAACATTGTTTTCGTAGATTCGTAATCGGAGCATAATTCATAATGTTATGTAATGTGTATGCTATTATTACATATGTAAGAGACACGGAAAATTACGAATCGAAAAAAAAAGTTACGAATGTACGAATTTTTTCGTTCAATCCATTCGAAGCACGTTAAGCAGTGCCATTGTAAGGCTACTTTCACACTGGAGCGGTCGGGGCGCTGGCGGTAAAGCGGCGCTATATTTAGCGCCGCTTTACCGGGGTTTTAGCAGCGCATTTCGGCCGCTAGCGGGGTGGTTTTACCCCCCGCGAGTGGCCGAAAAAGGGTCAATACCGCCCGCAAACCGCCGCTGTAGCGGCGTTTTGCGGGCGGGTTCGGAGTGCTGCCCCATTGTTTCCAATGGGAACGGGCGCTATAGGAGCGGTAAATATACCGCTCCTATAGCGAGCCAAAGATGCGGCTTGCAGGACATTTTCCAGCGTTCTGCAAGCGCACCGCTTCAGTGTGAAAGCCCTCGGGCTTTCACACTGAAGACACAGCAACAGCTGTTTCGGGTCGGTTTGCAGGCGCTATTTTTAGCGCAATAGCGCCTGCAAACCACCCCAGTGTGAAAGGGGCCTAAGAGACACGGAAAATTACGAATCGCAAAAAAAAAAGTTACGAATGTACAAATTTTTTCATTTAATCCATTCGAAGCACGTTAAGCAGCGCCATTGTAAGGGACACGGAAAATTACCAATTCAACAAAAAAAAAAAGTTACGAATGTACAAATTTTTTCGTTCATTTTGATTTTCGTTGGTTCCTGTTTTCGTTTTTCGGATTTTCTTCTTTCGTAGTTTCGTTGTTTCTAACTTGGTTATTTCCGATTTTCATTGTTTTTCATATTCTTTCGATTCGATAATTCGTTATTCGTTAAAATTTTTTGCGAATCATTCGTTCATTCGTACGATAACGAATGAACGGATATAACGAATTTTAACGGAAAACGAATAAAAACGAAACTAATTGCACATGTCTAGAGATAACGTATGCATTAATGCCCCACAGAGGACCTGATTGGTGTATATGGGCCCTTAGATGGTTGATGCACATACAGACACCACCGTTTTTTTTATGGAGGTGGGGGGAGTGTGCAGCCAGGTAGATCTTGGCTCATCTATTGGAAAGACAAAGAAATTCCCCTGAATGATCCGACTTGGGTGACTCCGCAGGCGCCTTT
Organism: Lithobates sylvaticus; assembly: GCA_028564925.1. Classification (NCBI taxonomy): domain Eukaryota; kingdom Metazoa; phylum Chordata; class Amphibia; order Anura; family Ranidae; genus Lithobates; species Lithobates sylvaticus. Next base: position 24,773,403 of record CM053032.1, read on the forward strand.
TGTGTTAATTGCAGTATAAAACAGGTGTCCTATCGCTGCGCTTTATTATAGAAGATGTAGTACCGCTCCTCAAACATCTCTATACTTCACAATCCCCCATTTAAACAAACATAATCAATAGTAAGCCGACTTTATCTGTGTTTACTCAGCTCGCAAATGTCACCAGCACATCCCTAGTCCTGTTCACAAACACAATTAAGGACTGTTTAATAGAGAGCGCTGCCAATCCCGTCCCACCATTAGAGGATGACAACATCCTCCATGTGTCACACATGAGCATGAAAACGGGAAAACAAGCCCGTCTCAATCAAGGCTGCTCTTCTTTTTTTCCCTCCACTTCAGGAATACACAGAACAAAATCTGCAGCTAATTGTAGAATACAGAATCCGCCTCATCTATATAAAAAAAGATGGATTTACTTAAAGCCTAATTGTAGCCTCACATCTTCTAATGCCCCGTACACACGGTCGGAAATTCCGACGGAAAATGTCCGTTCGGACCATGTTGTCGGAAAATCTGCCCGTGTGTGGGCTCCATCTGACTTTTTCCATCGGAATTTCCGACGGAAAAAATTTGAGATCCTGCTCTCAAATTTTCCGACAACAAAATCCGATCGGACTTTTTCCGATCGTGTGTAGAGAATTCCGACGGACAAAGTGCCACGCCTGCTCAGATCAAATTATGAGACCGAAGCTATTGGTTAATAGCTTCTACGTAGTTCCGTCGTACGCAACGAACGTCACCACGTTCAGGATGATCGGATTTTCCGACAACTTTGTCCGACCGTGTGTATGCAACTCCAATGTTGGACAAAATCCGTCGGAAAAAATCGGACGGATTTTGTGGTCGGAATTTCCGACCGCGTGTACAGGGCATTATTCCTCTATAGTTCTGTTTACCCACATGCTATGATTTGTAAGCAGTTTTGAAAATGCTGCTTCCTGCCCTCTCCCTTCAGTGCTCTTTGCTGGCAGAGCTGAGTATTATCCACACCCCCAGCTAGGGTTGTCCCGATACTGATACTAGTATCGGTATCGGGACTGATACTGAGCATTTGCGCAAGTACTTGTACTCGCACAAATGCTCCTGATGCCAGATCCGATACCTGGGAGAGAGGAATAAAGACTCGGCACAACCGGAAGTCAGCGGGCGAAAAACAACGGAAGTGAAGCTCTGTGTTGACGTCCCCATCTTGGTACCCATCTTGGTACACCCTGCACTCGGCTGCAGTAAGCCAGCAGCAGACATCTTTCTACACCCAGCCCATATAGTTCGGGCTGGGTGTAACAAGATGGCCACTGCTGCTTTTAATGCGGCCGAGTGCAAGGAGTACCAAGATGGGTGTTGCAGCAGCCTTTCCTCATGGCATGACAGTGCCTGCCCATCAGTGCCCATAAATGTCACCTATCAGTACCCAATGCCCATAAGTGCTATCAGTGCCGGCCACCTGTCAGTGGCATCTATCAGTGCCAGCCACCTGTCAGTGCCATCTATCAGTGCCAGCGTCACCTGTCAATGCCATCTATCAGTGCCAGTCATCTATCAGTGCCAGCCACCTGTCAGAGCCAGCCATGAGTGCCATCTGTCAGTGCCAGCCATGAGTGCCATCTGTCAGTGCCAGCCATGAGTGCCATCTGTCAGTGCCAGCCATGAGTGCCATCTGTCAGTGCCCGCCATCAGTGCCATCTGTCAGTGCCCGCCATCTATCAGTGCTGCATATCAGTTCCACCTAATCTGTATTGTGCTTTGAAAACTGCCACATAACATAAAAAAAAAGTATCGGTAATCGGTATCGGCGAGTACTTGAAAAAAGTATCGGTACTTGTACTCGGTCTTAAAAAAGTGGTACCCTACCCCCAGCACAAGTGTCCTCACACAGGGGGTGTGTCTGATCAGCCTTGTTTTTGAGCCAACTCTGGTCTCTGATAGGCTGCCGACACCCTGCTCAACTGCTCTATTATTAAATAGGTAAAACAATAAAAATGTTGTTTTTCTTTTGGACTGCATATATATTTCTGTGACTTTGGTTGGGTTTTAAAATATTTAAAAGTGCTCATCCAACAGGAGTTATTATGTTAACAGAAGAGAAGCCATTGCAGCCTCCCCTCCCCTTAAAGTGACACTAAAGCTTTGTTTTTGTTTTTTTAAATAACAAACATGTCATACTTACCTCATTGGATTTGATTGACAGCAGTGAGAACCAATGGCTGCGCTGCTATCAATCCATCCAATCAGGATCCAAGACACCGGCTTTTGCTGGTGTGCTTGTCCCCGGGACGTGATAGAGGAAGTACATGTAAGTTAGGGTGACCAGACATCCCCGGTTTCCAGGGACAGTCCCCGGATTGAGGACACGGTCCCTGGACCAAGTCTGTCCCCGGATTGTATTTGAATAGGGGCTGGGGCAAATTCAAAGACAGTCAGTGCAGAATTTAAAAAAAGAAAATTCTGAATTACACCCCCCGCTCCGTCACTCCTACTAGCTTAGGGGGGTGTATTTCTTTCCATTATCTGTGCCCCTTTCTGATGATCATGTGCTGGTCGGAGGGAATATTTCTTCAGTTTCAGGTGCATGCCCATCCAGCTCCGCGGCTCAAGTCACGGCCAGCCGCTTACCTTCTTATCTCCTTGCCTTCCCTGGCGGAGTGATCTTCCTCCACTCCCCACCCAGTAGTACCCGGGGCCCAAAGAGTAATGCCGCGTACACACGGTCGGACTTTTTCATGGATTCTGTCCGATCGGACAAGGTTGTTGAAAAATCAGACCGTGTGTATGCACCATCGGACAGTGTACGTCGGTTTGACCGACGGACAAAGTCCTATCTCCTGCTGGAAATCTTTGCCGTCAACACGGTCCGATCACACCAAATCCGATCGTGTGTACGGTTGTCCGACCGGACAAAGTGCCACGCATGCTCAGATCACATTACAAGACCAAAGCTATTGGCTACTAGCCTCTACGTAGTCCCGTCGTAGGCAACAAACGTCACCACGTTCAGAATGATCGGATTTTCCGACAACTTTGTCCGACCGTGTGTATGCAACACCAACATCAGACAAAGTATGACGGACATGGTCCGACGGACCTGGTCCGCGGATTGTCCGACCGTGTGTATGGGGCTTAAGACTTGACAGGCTGTGAGGCAGGCGGCGATGGGCAGAGAGTCGCTGATTGCCGCCATTGCTAATAAAAAAAAAATATGTCCCCGAATTTAATTTAAAAAATCTGGTCACCTTAATGTCAGTAAATACCTTATACAGCCCACTTCCTGTTTTTTGTCTGGTAAAAAGCCTAGGCTTATGACATCGTGTACAGCTCTCTCTCTCACTCTTGTGAGAGTTTGCCAGGAAGGGAGGGGTGATGAGTCATAAGAGGGCAAATGAGAGCTGCAGAACTGGAGGTGTGCCTCTGTGTGTCTGTGTAAATCCAGGAAGTGAACAGGCAGCAGCTTCAGCTGCCCACAGTTAAAATGGTTGCAGCCAGACTCAGTGGAGGGAGATTTCTGCAGCATATTTGGTACAGAATCAGAGTATATATAAAATGATATGCAAAGTGGTTGGAGGGAAGCTTCAGAATGGCAAAGATGTTTTTATTACAAATTATGTAATTTGTCTTTAAGCTACAAAGGCAGTGGCTAAGAAAGTATACATGCTTCGGTCACAGCAGGAATTAAACCCCCTCTGGTGTTCGGTGGGCAGTAGTGCCCTTTTCAAGTGAATAGGGCCATGCTGCAACCACCCCGCTTGTGGTTGCGGCAGGGGCAGCCCCTCCATTAGAGGTGTCCGAGCGCCTCCCCCTTTCTCCCCCCCTATATAGTTACATAGTAAGGTTGAATAAAGACACCAGTCCAACCTGAGTGAGTGTCTACAATTGTCCCTATCCCTTTACATTGCACACTCACATTGGTCCCTACCCTCAAGGAGCCCACAATCCAAGGTCCCCATTCATACATTAGGGCCAATTTTGGACAGAAGCCAATTACCTTCCAGCATGTCTTTGGAGTGTGGGAGGAAACTGGGGACCCGGAGGAAACCCACACAGGCACAGGGAGAACATGCAAACTCCAGGCAGGTAGAGTCGTGGTTGGGATTCAAACCAGTGACCCTTTTTACTGCTAGGCGAGAGTGCTACCCACTACACCACTGTGCCGCCTATATGCAATAGATAGATTCATGCATATCATGAATCTATCCATGGCCACTACGGCTGCCCCCTATTCATGTGTCTGGCCCCTTTCGGGTCACCGGGCGCATGAATTACAGTGGCCAGGGTTTTTTTTAACCACCTGATTAATAGGCTTAAAAATAGGGTGGGATCGGGACGCTGAGGATGCATCCGGAGCCCACCCAGGTGTGTTGAATAATGAATATTCGCTGTTGCAACACTGATCCTCTTCCTGGCCAATCGGGAAGTGGGTCTGATACCTGTCACCCAATTGGCTGAAAGGACAGGTGATCCTATTGGACGCCTGGGAGGAGATGCACAGCAGAAGCGAGGAGGAGAAGAGTTGTCCAGTCCCTGCCGATGCCTGGATGCCCGATCCACCACTTTATGGAAACCTGATCTCTGCTGCCACTCCATGGATCCGTATCGCTGCTGCATAGATGCCCGCCCGCTGCCTAGATGGAGTAAGTTCCGGTGGACCGACCAGTGGACAGCGTGGGAGTGGTGGTTTGGGGCTTTGAGTTGCCCCGGGAAGGGGTTCGGTTGTTTGCCACCCCCCCAAACGAAATAACACCAGTCGCCACTAGGTTGCGGCATGGTTGTTCATCATTTAGGGGGCTAAAACAAGCTGTGCCTTATTGCCTCCTCACTGCGTCTCAAGCACATCTTAAAGAGTGATCCGAATGCAGATCACTTTTTGGAGGCGCAACAGTCCCTGCCACAAGTGTTAAGGAACCCTAAGGCTGTCCCCTGTAGTGCATCTTCTCTGCTACAAGATGTCCTCAGTCTTCCAGGGTGAACGATGGTCATCTTCATTCAACCTGGAAAAGGTAGGACATACTGTAGGTGCACAGAGTGTCGTGTACCCTCCGAATGAGCAGGTGTAACCAAGGCACCCTCACAGAATATTGATGCATAGAGAGCTACTGACATTATAACATCAGTACTGCTGGTGCCCCCTGCTAGGTGAAGAACATGAGAGGACCCTGGGCATCACGTGACCAGCCTACAGACATCTGGAAGAGGTAAGTATAAAATAAAAAATGAAGTACAGTAATGGGTGGGTGGAATTGGCGCTCCTAGTGTGAAATGTGCTCTCATGTGTCAAGTAAAGTCTTAAAAAGCAACAACACCTTGATACAAAAGCGTTAAGTGCAAGTGCAAATTGCATATGTAACTAAACCATAAAACAAAGTGCTAATGTGTAATAATATACTATAATCAAAGTATCTGTGTGAACATAACATTAAATAAAGTCCATAAATTCAAATAAAAGTCTGTTTAAGAAAAAATCCAGTGGTAAATTAGAGTGATGTAAAAACTGCCAAAACGTGCATGCAATCAGGCACTACCTTTGTGTCACACTCGTGCCCCCCTCTTGTGCTGCACTCACCGGATGACACTACCCATCAAAGAGTAACTAGCCTCCACAGTATCAAATGACTGTAAATGGGGTCCTCACGGCTACCTCCTTGGTCTCCTCTGCTCCAGTGAGAGGAATCCAAATGAATACAGGCATTGTATACAAAAAACAGGAAGGGTCGCGGAGTGTTCCACAGACCAAAACTGGATGTGATGTAATGACGCAATAGCTCCACTTTACGTGTTTCGTCACAAAGATGTCATATGGATAGGTGGAATTGGCGCTGCTAGTGTGAAATGTGCTCTCATGTGTCAAATAAAGTCATACGTGCAAAAAAGCGATTCCCTTCCCTGCAGCTGCACATATACAAAAGAGCAGTGATAATCATGACATCATTGACATAATATGGCCACAAGTCTGTGTCAGGTCAATGAGGTCAACGAAATCCTTGCCCCTTTGTGTACAGGCAATTGTGGATCAAGGAAACCAATAGTAGTGCTGAAGGAGGAATGTTGGTATAAGTATACTAATAGTGCCATGGGAGGTATCGTCCCCAACAAGTCAACTAGCAAAACTAGGGACTTTACATATACCTCCGATAGTAACCTAGACACACCAAATTTGGTAAAAAAATAAATAAAAAAAAAATAAAAAAATAAAAAAAATATATATATATATATATATATATATATATATATATATATATATTACTTTTAATTAAAATGTTATTATGAAAACATGAGACTAACCTCTCCATGGCTGCACAGAGAAACGCAGGATCTGGCAGAGGAGTTCTGTCTTTCTCTCTGCTGCAGAGTCTGGTGCCGCAGCAGGGGTGCGAGGGCCACATAAAATGGCCTGGCGGGCTATATTCAGCCCGTGGGCCTCGTGTTCTAGAATATTTAATTGAACAGTAGTGCATATAGAGGACCAAGAAGACAATACAATATAATAAAAAAATGAGAATCCAAGTCTACGCGTTTCACAAGGATCATTCCCTTCTTCGGGACACTTCTGGTCTCAAACAGTGGCGGAACTACCGCCATAGCGACACATGCGGTCGCTATGGGGCCCGCAGCCAATCAAGGGCCCGGTGAGCGGTGTTGCTAGGCGGGTGCGGGCCGCGCCGGGTGACACCCGCTAGCGGGGGTGACACCCGTGGGTAGCGGCAGCCGCACCACTAACGCCGCTCACTGTGCCTTCTATTCTGGAGCGCAGCCTGCGCAGGAGGGACACAGTGGCGCGGACCGAAGCCGCCTCCCCTCCTCTCTGTTTACATCCAGAGAGGAGGAGGAGCCTGCGCTCGAGCCTCGAGGGACACACGCCGGCGCCGCTGTTCTGAGGTATGTAAGGGGGGGCGTCTGCTGTGGGGTCTGCAGTACTCAGCGGGGGGTGGTTTGCACTACCCGGAGGGGGGGTCTGTAATGCGGGGGTGTCTGCACTGAGGGGGGTCTGTAATGGGTGGGGGTGTCTGCATTGCTGTGGGGTGTCTACTGATGGGGGTCTGCACTGAGGTCAGGGGGTGTCTGTACTGATGGGGGTCTGCACTGAGGTCGGGGGTGTCTGTACTGATGGGGGTCTGCACTGAGGTCGGGGGGTCTGTACTGATGGGGGACTGCACTGAGGTCGGGGGGGTGTCTGTACTGATGGGGGTCTGCACTGAGGTCGGGGTGTCTGTACTGATGGGGGACTGCACTGAGGTCGGGGTGTCTGTACTGATGGGGGTCTGCACTGAGGTTGGGGGGTGTCTGTACTGATGGGGGTCTGCACTGAGGTCGGGGGTGTCTGTACTGATGGGGGTCTGCACTGAGGTCGGGGGTGTCTATGCTGATGGGGGGGGTCTGCACTGAGGTCGGGGGGTGTCTGTACTGATGGGGGGGGTCTGCACTGAGGTCGGGGGGTGTCTGTACTGATGGGGGTCTGCACTGAGGTTGGGGGTGTCTGTACTGATGGGGGTCTGCACTGAGGTCGGGGGGTGTCTGTACTGATGGGGGTCTGCACTGAGGTCGGGGTGTCTGTACTGATGGGGTACTGCACGAGGTCGGGGTGTCTGTACTGATGGGGGACTGCACTGAGGTCGGGGTGTCTGTACTGATGGGGGTCTGCACTGAGGTCGGGGGGTGTCTGTACTGATGGGGGTCTGCACTGAGGTCGGGGTGTCTGTACTGATGGGGGACTGCACTGAGGTCGGGGGGTGTCTGTACTGATGGGGGTCTGCACTGAGGTCGGGGGGTGTCTGTACTGATGGGGGTCTGCACTGAGGTCGGGGGGTGTCTGTACTGATGGGGGTCTGCACTGAGGTCGGGGGGGGTGTCTGTACTGATGGGGGACTGCACTGAGGTCGGGGTGTCTGTACTGATGGGGGTCTGCACTGAGGTCGGGGGGTGTCTGTACTGATGGGGGACTGCACTGAGGTCGGGTGTCTGTACTGATGGGGGTCTGCACTGAGGTCGGGGGGTGTCTGTACTGATGGGGGACTGCACTGAGGTCGGGGGGTGTCTGTACTGATGGGGGACTGCACTGAGGTCGGGGTGTCTGTACTGATGGGGGTCTGCACTGAGGTCGGGGTGTCTGTACTGATGGGGGTCTGCACTGAGGTCGGGAGGTGTCTGTTCTGATGGCGGTCTGCACTTGGGTGGGGGGTGTCTGTACTGATGGGGGCGGGGGTCTGCACTTGGGTGGGGGGTCTGCACTAGGGGGGGTGTCTGTACTAAGGTGGTGTCTGTACTACTGGGGGGGGGTTCTGTACTACTGAGTACTGCACTGCTGGGGGGTCCTGCACTGAGGGGGGGTCTGTAATGTTGGGGAGGTCTGCACTGGGAGGGTGTCTGTACTGCTAGGGGGGGGCCTGCACTGAGGGGGGTGTCTGCACTGAGGTCGGGTCTGTAATGCTGTGGGGTATCTGTACATAGGGGGGTGTCTGGCATTAGTTCATTTTTTTTTTGTGTGAGGGGGGGGGGCCCATACAACATTTTGCTATGGGGCCCTGTGATTTCTAGTTACGCCCCTGGTCTCAAATGTATATGGTAAATTCTTAAAAGTTCTACAAAGGAACCATAATTGTAAACAAGCAAGGATTCTCCAGCCGCAACTAATTGGCCCGACACTGGCAGGTTCCCTCCGAGTTCTCACCAAACCCAAGCTCATCCCTGCTGGAGAGAGAGGGGAAGACACCTCAAGGGTGGCAGGAGGTCCTCTTGGGTTGGGAAGCCTGGAGTCGCTCTTTTACATTTGAGAAGGTCCATTTTAATGCATACATTTTTACATTGCAAAACTTTATTTTTTCCAATTTCAATTTTTTTTTTTTTCCTTTTTTCCGAACAAGAGATAAGAGGTAATTCTGCAAAGCTGGATTCCACCAGAAGGACTTAAGGTGGATTGTTTTTCCGCTTATTTAGTGACAGGGTAATACCGGGACAGTCAGTAAGGACAACACTCAGGCAGACAGCGGGAGAGACAGATCAACCCAGAGAAGACGCTTTGTGATATTTTATTTACAAGGAAGTAGAGATTCATCTTGTCAGCAGGTTATCTGGAATAAAAAAAAACCTCCGCTCGAGCCGTGCCAAGGAGAACGTTCGCGGTTAAAGATGGACAGAATAATTTTACACGGTGACCACGCCGCCGTCTGCAATTCTTAACAAGACCAGCCAATCTTCTTTCCTGTCGAATGAAGAACAATCTTCGGAGATGTCACCGTTGGCGTGCACAGATTAAACGCGCCATTGTCAGTCTCCGCTTTTTCCGTTTGATGTTGCGAATCTCCGAGCCTCGTCTCTCCCTTTCATTAAAAATAAACTACGGGAATAAAAAAAAAAGACTAGATGAAATAAAAAAAGGTATTTTTTTTTTTTTCTTGTGGGAAGTTAAAGTAATTATTCCGTGTGATGTCTGTTCATCACAAAACTGAGAGTTTTTTTTTTTTTTAACTTTCTTTTTTTTCCTTTAAACATCTACGTGGACCAATTTGTGGGAAAAAAGTAATTAGGGAGGCATTTTTGCTCCGCGATTAACCGATGATTGGCGATTGCTTTGTTTCGCTAAAACCATATTCTGTTAATAAAGGGGGTGATATTTAAAGGGTTAGCAACCCTTAGAAGTTAAATTGCTTTGGTAGAAAAAAAGATTTAATTTGTTGGGAGAATGACACGTTCTGAGGCCTTTCAGATGTAGAGGATAATGAGTGACCGCTCCCGAGTATTGAACTTCGATGCGCCAAAAGTCGTTACCGTGATTTCACAAGTTCAGCGGAGGCGATTATGGAAACTGGTGCACAGCTAATTAGGAAAAAGGGCTTTAATAACCTGTAAGAAACGGCGACATCAATTTAAATAGTTGGGACTTTTCGGGGGGAGCAAGAGCTCTACTACAGTATACAGTGCCTTGTAAAAGTATTCACCCCCCTTAGCTTTTTACCTATTTGGTTACATAACAGCCTTTAGTTGTGGTATGTTTTTTTTTATCTGAATTATATGTGATGGATCAGAACACAATAGTCTAAGTTGGTGAAGTAAAATTAGAAAAATATATACATAAAACTATTTTTCAAAAATAAAAATCTGATAATTGGCATGTGCGTATGTATTCACCCCCTTTGTTATGAAGCCCATAAAAAGCTCTGGTGCAACCAATTACCTTCAGAAGTCACATAATTAGTGAAATGATGTCCACCTGTGTGCAATCTAAGTGTCACATGATCTGTCATTACATAGACACACCTTTTTGAAAGGCCCCAGAGGCTGCAACACCTAAGCAAGAGGCACCACTAACCAAACACTGCAATGAAGACCAAGGAACTCTCCGAACAAGTAAGGGACAATGTTGTTGAGAAGTACAAGTCAGGGTTAGGTTATAAAAAAAATATCCAAATCTTTGATGATCCCTAGGAGCACCATCAAATCTATCATAACCAAATGGAAAGAACATGGCACAACAGCAAACCTGCCAAGAGATGACCGCACACCAAAACTCACGGACCGGGCAAGGAGGGCATTAATCAGAGAGGCAGCACAGAGACCTAAGGTAACCCTGGAGGAGCTGCAGAGTTACACAGCAGAGACTGGAGTATCTGTACATAGGACGCCAATAAGCCGTACGCTCCATAGAGTTGGGCTTTATGGCAGAGTGGCCAGAAGAAAGCCATTACTTTCGGCAAAAAACAAAATGGCACGTTTTTGAGTTTGCGAAAAGGCATGTGGGAGACTCCCAAAATGTATGGAGGAAGGTGCTCTGGTCTGATGAGACTAAAATTTTACTTTTTGGCCATCAAAGATAACTATGTCTGGCGCAAACCCAACACATCACCCAAAGAACACCATCCCCACAGTGAAACATGGTGGTGGCAGCATCATGCTGTGGGGATGTTTTTCAGCAGTCGGGACTGGGAAACTGGTCAGGGTTGAGGGAAAGATGGATGGTGCTAAATACAGGGATATTCTTGAGCAAAACCTGTACCACTCTGTGTGTGATTTGAGGCTAGGACGGAGGTTCACCTTCCAGCAGGACAATGACCCCAAACACACTGCTAAAGCAACACTTGATTGGTTTAAGGGGCCTCAAAGGGACACCAACCTCTGCCCTACTGACACCAACCTCAGTCCTACTGACACCAACCTCTTTGGATCCTCTTCTAGAATGTGTAGCTTTGCCACTGTATAGGGGAAGGATACAGTGGACCTGTTGCTTTGCCATACATTGTAAAACCTCATGTTTTTAAAGGGGTTGCATAAAGAGAAGCTCCAGGCTCCTTCAGAGAAAATAACAGTCAGCAGCTATAAATACTGTAGCTGCTAACTTTTACTATTAGGGCACTTACCTGTCCAGCAATCCAGCAGTGTCCTCACCTGAGCCGACGTTTCAATCGGCTATTGGGTGCTGGCGCCGCTATCTTGACTAAGGGAAACCGGCATTGGAGCCTTGCAGCTTCACAGCCAGTTTCCTACTGCACATTGTGAATGGGCCAGCTGTGGGGGAAGGGGGAGAGGGGCAAACTTCTGACTGAGTTTGCTGCATCAAAACCAGGTACCCCCCCCAAAAGGTGCCAAATGTGGCAGCAGAGGGGGGGGGGGAAGCAGGGCTCAAGTCCTGCGGGAACGCATGGGAACGGAGTTCCTGTACTTTTTCCACAACAGGAACTCAGTTCCCATTGGCAGCCGTGTCCTGCAAGACTTTGAAGTATGAGAGCTGTGTGGCAGATGCTACACCAGCAGCTGCCGACACAGCTCGCCATAGTAAGTGCGGCACACCTGACCATTCATTCCGCTTCAATCTACCTGTCAATCACAGATAGCTGACAGGTAGATCAGGTCCCTGCCGCTAAGAGATTGTATTTAGTTAGACCTCTCGTTATGCGCTCCTCCCCGCCGGCCCCTTCTGATTTTCTGTCTCCCACCCCCCAGTCTCCTGCATACTTGCTCTGTGTGTCCTGCTGAATCCCCCCCTCCTCTATCTTCAGTGCCATATGATGAGAGAACCCAGAGGAGGAGCACAGCTATTCTGCTCACAGGACATGCAGGGAGAGAGGTGAGCTGAGGGAGGAACATCAGTTTGGGGTGGTAAGCTGAGCGCAATACCTGGCAAATCCCAGGAGGGAAGTTTATGTGGAAATATGTGAAGGGTTGGTATAGCAGCGAGTGTCTGTTGGTGCCCTGCAGAGTTTGCAGTTAAGCTTCATACACACAATACGAAAATTGGAGGAAAAATACCACTTTTGAAGCGTTTGTGCATATAAGCGTATGATTTTTATTTTGGTGGGGGAGTGGATCTTGGGTGGGAGTTCCCACACTTTTTTCCCCAGGACTTGACCCCTGGGGGGAAGAGGCATAAAATCTGAGCTTCTCCTTTTGGATGGAGCTCCGCTTAAAGGTAAACGTGGTGCTAGTTTAGGGTTCAGGTGGCTCTATACATATCTGCATTGGGTGGGCCTATGACTCTTGCCCATTTCAGGTTTGGTTGTTATCACAGCCTGCTCGGTTTCTTGGCAGGATGGGAAGCAGCTGGGCTTTACACCAACCTCCCTAATTATCCTAAAACACAATATTAAAAAATGAAATGCCTATCTCTACAGCACATTGTTTTTGACAAAATTACAGGTGCACTTCACACAAGCGCAATACATTATCATAATGAAAAGTCTATTATTATTTTTTTCCCTGTGTTACGGGTTTGAAGCGTGTTGGCTGGCACCTTCTGTCACAGCTCCAATACATCCAGCAGACGTTCCTCTTAAGTTGATGGAATGATGTAACCTTTGAAGAAAATCGCGCTGTTGGCATTTCTTCTAATGTGGCGCGATATCGGAATGTTCAGAGAGCTTTTCTGTATCTGCAAACATTTACTTAGTAAATAGTTGCCGGTAAAAACACCTCAATTGACGCGGAACATCTGTCTCCAATCCTTCGCATCTCCTGGGCTGGCAGCGAGACCGGAATCCACTCGGCTATGGCACAGACCCTGCCTGCCTCTTCCTTGCAGCATCTGTTCCTTGCTCCCGCTAGAAGCACGCCTAGCTTGCCAACCAAAGAAACGGGCACATCCTGGCCGTGTTTTCCTCCAAATTGATCCCCCAGCACAAGTCTGCGTTAACAAGCAATAGATAGATTGCCGTGGGGCTTGTGGTCTCCAAAGGATGAGAATGGAAGGTAAAAGCTCATTTACTAATCTGCAATAAAGAAAATGATGGCATTGTAACCAATTAGATTCAAGTGGAATAAATCTATAGGTTAACCCAGGAAGGACTAAGCTGGGGGGCATATCTGCCCCCTGGGTCAATACTAATAAGTTATTTTGGGCTGGTGACCTCGGGTTGAGATGGTTCACCATTCAGACATTGATTATAGTAGGACCTGCAGTCATTGACACCCTCTGGGAATTAAATCCTTCGTGGCTCTGAGATGTCAAATGACCGAATGTCAAGAGCCACAATGGAAGCTGACTTGGAAGATGTGAACAGGTTTGTCACTGTAAACAATGTCCGTTAGGGCTTGATGGCATCCATTTGAGATGGTTCTGGAATCCTTCAGAATTCATTGACAGGTGCCTCAAGCGTGTGTTGCTATACACTCTTATGGGAATGTACAACACATTTGATGCAAATAACAGTCGGCCAACACAAACCCTTAGGAACAGCCACCTTTAACCATGCCAAAGGTTCCCATCCCTCCCCTGTGCGAATCAGGAATACTGCCCTTCCACAAATGCTTGAAGCCCAACTGCATTCAAATCTTTATTATTTATTTTTTGAATAGAGCGGGAAGGGTTTCAGGTTCTTATTGCTGGAAAAGCTGAAGGTACGGGTTGCTGAATGCAGTGTTGGGTTCCTTTCTCAGTGTGAAGATATGTCCCTATTATAAAGTGCAATGACTTTGATTAGGCAGCGCTCTAAAATAAAAGGACCTCAGGTTAATACAGACAGGAACAATACTGTATAGGGAAAAACAAGACCAAAGGTTTAGGAGATTGTGAGTATGTAATAAATGAATGAAGTCCAAGTGTAACAAGTCAGTGTTAGTGGGGCTTTAGTAAGGCGTCAAATACTGATATGAGAATATTGTGGATCCAATGAATGGAGAATCAGCTGCTATATACCTTGTTTTAAAATGTGTGTGTAGGCAGGTGAAGGCTGCAGTATATCCTTCAAACTGAAGGTGGCACTGTGCCATTTCTTCAGGCTTGCAGGAGCCCATTGAAGACTAATGCCCCGTACACGCAATTGGACTTTCCGCCAACAAACCCGTGGACTTTTGTTCGAAGGTTGTTGGCTCAAACTTGTTTTGCATACACACCGTCACACAAATGTTGGCCAACATTTACGAACGTGGGAACATGGTGACGTACAAGACATACGACAAGCCGAGAAAAAGGAAGTTCAATAGCCAGTGCGGCTCATTCTGCCGGACTTGTGTACACACGATCGGACTTTCCGACAACAAAGTTTTGTTGGCGGAAAATTTGAGAACCTGCTAGCAAACATTTGTTGGCGGGAAGTCCGACTGTGACTTTGCCGCGATTTTTGCAACGTTTTTTTTTACAATGTTTTGCCACGATTTTGTGCAGATCAAAAGGTCACCAATGTAAAAAGCAGAAAAATACCCTAATCTGCCTAAAAAAAAAAGTTCCAGAACTTGTTTGAGATTCAGGCGGTTTGGAGCTTTTGGCTTCAGGCGTTTTGGAGTGGAGATGTGAACCATCTCCATAGAGAATACCTGATTTTTTTCCCCTCCAGCGTTTTGTAGCTTCAGGCTTCAAAACGCTCAGGTGTGAATGGGGCCTAAGTCATTCGTTACCTCAGGGCCCTCCTGGACTGAGGATGTGCTGCTGCAAGTTCTGCAAGTAGGCCCAGAAGCCTGAGGTGGTCCTTAGGCTGTCTTGCCTATGTGGAAGAACCTGAGCCAAACTGAGGAGATCCAGGGGAGGACCCTTGCTGGAGAGAGCCAGGAAGAAGGCTGGTCTCTCAGGAGGGCCTGGTGACTCGTTTGGAGGACGCACCTATATCTAAACTACCCTTACAGTACCGCCGGGTCGGCTTAAAGCTTCTGGTACTGTCAAGGTGTTCTACAATCTAATCAAGGTAACTAGGTGCTAAGTCTGTGAGAGAGACTTATCCAGGAGTTCTGCTGGCTGCTAAGTCTGTGAGAGAGGCTTGTCCAGACATTCTACCGGTTGCTAGGTCTGTGTGAGAGACCAATCCAGGTATACAGGATCTTCTAAAAGAAAGCTGTTTTGTCCTTTGGATTCCAGGATCTTCTAAAAGAAAGCTGTTTTGTCTTTTGGATTCAAGGAGTCTGTAAGTGATCTGCTAAAAAGTGTATTTGAAACCTCCCCTAAACCTCTCTCCTACTACTTTTCTCAAGTTCTCATTAAAGCATTGAAAAAAGTGACTGGCGCCTAAATTCTGTTCTAAATTCCCATTATAGCCATGGACTGAGCTCTGGGGTGAATGTAAGCTCGCTCCCTGTATCTGGAGGTACCTCTTTGCTCCCAGTAGACCCAGGGGGGCACTACACATGATAAAAAGGAGAATTCACCACCAAGGTCCCAGGAGGCAGAAAAAAAACCCCATCATTCTGCACCTAAAAAAACGAGGCAATCATCTTTTGGTAGAGCTCTCCTTTAAATTTTGAATAATAGAGCACTCAGAGGTTCGACAATTCCTAGAAACCAAAGACTTTTAAAAGTTTCCCCCCCAAAACTTTAGCTTCATTCTAGCGAGTCATCTGGTCCCCACGGAGTTCAAATCTTGCATTCAGTCAAACAGGCTGTTTTTGTGAACCACATCTTAGAAAAACAGGCGTCTGTCTGATCCAAATCTCTTCCATATTTTACCCTGTAATGTGCTGCTTTTTTTTTTGCAGCTGGTTATTTTTTTTCTTTTCCTCCCTTGGCTTATCTTTAAAGAAAAATGCTAATGTAATGTATAAACTGCGCACGGTTTCAGGAGGTGATCAGCGAGGGGTCTGATGACCTCAGGATGTGTGTTTAAATTCATATTATTATTCCCCTTCATTTGCCTGCTGGTAGGAATATTTCACATCCGACGCAAGCCGTGTTTTAGCTGTAGCGGTTAAAGGTATTTTGCAGTCAGACTCAACAAATGCTGCATGGAAATACATGCCAGAAGAAGATATAGCCTCTGAAGACATGTTTTTTTTCACCCTGTCGCTGTGCGCGTCCACCGGTCCACTTTGCTGTGTAAAATCTGCTATATGCTGGTAACTATGGACGTATTTACCACGAGGCAAACAAGGCTTTTGCCTGGGGCAGCATTTGTTAGGGTGGTGGCATCTGTACTAGGATGCAGCTGCAGGCATCACCCCAGTATTGTTTTTTTGGAGCCAGTGTTCTGTCAAAATATGTCCGCCTATCGAATAGTGTCCGCCCCGTACTGCGCAGGCACATCGCTTGCGCAGTACGGAGCACAAGGAGATTCCGAAAATCAAGCAAGCCCCACCATCCAAGTGGACACAGGGCTGCACATAGTTAGAGGGCCCCTCACGGGCTCGCTTCGCTCGCCACGCTTCGCTCGCCACGCTTCGGGCACGGCCTCACTTCGCTCGCCTCTTTTTGATTCTAAGCCCCCGTACACACGGTCAGAAATCCCGACCACAAAATCCGTCAGATTTTTTCCTGGTCTTGCATACACACGGTCGGACAAAGTTGTCGGAAAATCCGATCATTCTGAGCGTGATGACGTTCGTTGCATACAAAGGAACTACGTAGAGGCTATTAGCCAATAGCTTTGGTCTCGTAATTTGATCTGAGCATGCGTGGCACTTTGTTCGTCGGAATTCTCTACACACGATCGGAAAAAGTCCGATCGGATTTTGTTTTCGGAAAATTTGAGAGCAGAGAGCAGACGGAAAAAGTCCGATGGAGCCCACACACGGCTGGATTTTCCCACAACATGGTCCGATCGGACATTTTCCATCGGAATTTCCGACCGTGTGTACGGGGCATAACTCTATGTCCACTTGGATGGTGGGGCTTGAACCTGGACATACGGTGCAGGTGCCGTTCATCTTTGGATATTTTCGGAATCTGCTTGTGCTGTGTACTGCGCATGTGCAGTACACAGCGGACACTATCCCGGTTTACACGGGAACCATCAGCGCCAGTTTTGAAATATCGACCACCGATCTTGGTGTTTTGAAGGCTTTTAAGGGCAGAGGAGGGACTTGGGGTCTTATAGACAGATCTCTCCATAAAGAGTATCTGTCACTGCATATTGCTGTCATGAGGATGTTTACATTCCTTGTGACAGCAATAAAAGTGGTAAAAATAAATAAAACTTTAAGCAACAGTGTAAAATATAAAATAAATAAAAAAAATTATAAAAAAAAAAAAATGTTTAATTTCCCCCGTCCTCCCATGCTGGCACACAATAGCAATCACACGTGCTAATTTTTAAAACAGTATTCAAAAGTCTGGGTAAATGTCTTACTTAAGCTTCAAGTAGGATATTTCAAATTTAAATTTAAAGGATATGTGTCAGTATAGAAATATGGGCTTTACCATTGCTGACTATGTAAAGTTGCAGACTCAAATGTTGTAATTCTGATCCTCGCATTACTACTTAGTGGAGGGTGAGACGAACCCTTGTCCTCAACAGGACTATGTCTGCCATAAATACTTTCTCTGTCCGGTACCACGCGATCCAAGATCTTTTAGCCCATCCATTCACCACCTGTAACACAGTGTAGGGTAAACAACGACATCAAACTGATTTATTATCACACATTATGTACAGATATCTAACTCGGGACCACCCTCCCTGCCCCCCTTTGGAATTCAGGGTGGGGTAAACTGTCCAATCTGCAAGGAGAGCTGTTGGAGGAACCCCCCCCCCCCAGCCAGGGCTGACAGAGACAATAAAACAATTGAATATTGAATACAACCACACCCCAAACGATCTCAGCAAAAGAGTCCAACATAATGCGACAACACACAATATATACATATGTACAATGTTCCAGTGTGGCTGTAAAGAGAGTCCGACTAGTACAGATCAGAATGGAGTTCTCGGGCACCCTACCCAAAGTGACTCCCGTCACAAAGGGTATCCAGTTTGTCTTGACCATGAATGTCAGATCTTGGGCAGTAATTCTAGCACCAGACCTCCTCTGTAAATTTAAAGTGGTAACCTGTAAAGGCTTTTAAAGCGCTGCCTATCGATTGTAAAATGTACTCCGTTTGTCGCCGTTGCACGGGCATGTGCAATTTTGAAGAGTCTGGGGTGGGACAAATTTAGATGGGGGGTGGTGCCCCTTTTTAGTCTTGCCTAGGGCAGCACAACACCGAAATACACTACTGCTGGTAATATTATTTACTTGGGGTGCCTGTAAATGACCTGGTCCTTATTGAGACCGTATTCCACAGATTCCATAAATAGTTTGCTCGCTTGGCTTGAGCGCCATCCAGACAACACTTCACATTTTCTCAACAAATAAAACATTTACTCTGATTGGACAAGGTGAAGATTGTGATGTCATCGCCCCAGCTCTCCTCTATATATTGAGAAGATGAAAACGGTTCCCTGAATGGCGCCCGTACCAAATGGCCAAACAACTGTTTTCACTAGGCAGGACAGCTCCATTGCATGGGACCTGGACCCTTCACTGGAACTAAGGGGCCAAGCCCAATCCCTAAACAACAACCCTATACCATAATCCTCTCTCCACCAAATGATTTGGACCAGAGCACAAAGCAAGGTCCATAAAGACATGGATGAGTGAGTTTGAGGTGGACCAACTTGACTGGCCTGCACTGTCCAACCCGATAGAACACCTTTGGGATGAATTAGAGCAGAGACTGTCTCATCCAACATCAGTGCCTGACCTCACAAATGCGCTTCTGGAAGAATGGTCAAACATTCCATAGACACACTCCTAAACCTTGTGGACAGCCTTCCCAGAAGAGTTGAAGCTGTTATAGGTGCAAAGGGTGGGCCAACTCAATTTTGAACCCTACGGTTTTAAGACCAATGCCGCGTACACACAGTCGGAATTTTCGTCGGAAAAAGCTCTGATGGTTTTCCCGTCGGAATTCCGAAGGAATTTCGCTCAAACTGTCTTGCCTACACACGGTCACACCAAATTCCGACGGTCAATAACACCACTCCTTAAAAAACGTTCGACTGCACTATAAAAGGGAAGTTTAATGCTTCTGAGCATGCGTCGGAATTTTGCGTGTCGGAATTGCATACACACGATCGGAAAATCCGAAAAGAAGGATTTCCGTCGGAAAAATTAAGAACAGGTTCTCAATCCAAAGTCCGTCGGAAATTCCGACAGAAAAAGACCGATGGGCATAAACACGGTCGGAAAATCCGATGAAAAGCTAGCATCGGACTGTTTCCATCGGAAATTCCGACCGTGTGTACGCGGCATAAGACTGGGATGCCATTAAACTTCATGTGTGTGTAAAGGCAGGCGTCCCAATACTTTTTACAATAAAGTGTATGCATTACATGGGTGGCAAGAGGGTAAAACAAATATACAAAGAAGTGCTTTAACAAACTCAATATCATCCAGCTGCCTCGGGTGCCTTGGCATTGAGTCATGTGACCAGCTTCCTTGGGATCCTTCAAGGTGCCTTGAGAAACTGCCCATAGTTCTGCTTTAATCAGAATTTAGTCAGAATTCGTTCTTTCAGTACCTCGTCTTTAACCCCCGTGGGGCCTCGGACAAAGTCGTGTTTACTCAAGTCCGACCGGGACGTCCCCAAGCCAGCAGGCTAATTTTATGCCCCCGTCTTTGCACCGCCAGCAAATTATTGGAAGGATGAAAATAAACTCCAATCATAAAGTGCTGCGTGATGCAATTTAATGCCGGAGCAAAAAGGATATTAATAATCATCAGAAACACCTTTTCTTGCAGAATCAGCAGGCCGGATAATGAGCAATGAAAATGGACGGGGTCCAGCAATATTCTTCTATGATGCTGGCAAAGGATTCAGCCAGAACAGGACCAGCTGTGGGTTCTTCTCCATCACCCCCACCCGCATCCGATGACTTCCCAGAATCCCCCTCTCCTCCAGGTACACGTGAATCTATGGAGGTCACATCATCTCTGTTTGTACAGCCCAAACATTTTTTCTGCTTCATCAGGCTGCTCCGGCCTCCCCCCCCCACTCCATCAGCTAGCGATTGTTTGTACCAGCGAGAAGTCTCAGAGATAATTGCCCAGACAATGGCGTGTAATGATACCGCCTGGTTGGTAGCGCAGGAAACAGCGAAACGGTTTTGTGTGTGAGTAAAACACAGGCCAGGAATAGAGGAAACACTCATCTAGATAAGTGGGAGTATATTAATGTCAAGTGCTCGGCTCCTTCCGCAAGCTGGAGTGGGCACCTCCACTCGGCAAGGTCAATAGCTGAAGGGAGATGGGCAGTGCTGACAGGTGGCGGCAACCGTCCACTGCTCGCCAGCTCTCATCACCTGGAAAATCTTTATAATATCATTGAAAGCCATAGAGAGATAGATATAGATAGATTAACGATTAGATAGATACAGTAGATGGGGTGGGAGGTATATTAATATCAAGCTCGGCTCCTTCCGCAAGCTGGAGTGGGCACCTTCACTTGTCATGGTCAACAGTTGGTGGGAGATGGGCCACACTGACATAGTTACATAGTAGGTGAGGTTGAAAAAAGACACAAGTCCATCAAGTCCAACCTATGTGTGTGATTATATGTCAGTATTACATTGTATATCCCTGTATGTTGTGGTCATTCAGGTGCTTATCTAATAGTTTCTTGAAACTATCAATGCCCCCCCTGAGACCACCGCCTGTGGAAGGGAATTCCACATCCTTACCGCTCTTACAGTAAAGAACCCTGACAGGTGGCAGCAACTGTCCGCCGCTCGCCAGTCCTCATCACCTGCAAAATCTTTATCATATAAGATAGATAGATAGATCGATAGATAGATAGAAAGATAGAACAATAGGATAGAAGAAAGATAAAGATGGGAATTACATTATTAATGTCAAGTGCTCAGCTTCTTCTGAAAGTTGGAGTGGGTACTGCCTCTTGCCAAAGTCAATAGCTGAAGGGAGACGGGCAGCGCTGACAGGTGAGGTGACTGTCCGTCGCTCCTCAACTCTCATCACGTGCAAAATCGTTATCATAGCATTGAAAACCACAGAGAGATAGCTATAGATTGATAGATTAACGATTGGATAGATAGAAATACAGACAGCCAGATAGATAGAATGATAGAATAGATTAAAAGATATTGATGGAGAGTATATTAATGGGAAGTGCTCATCTTCTTCTGCAAGTTAGAGTGGGCACTGCCACTTGCCAAATTCAATAGCTCAAGGGAGATGGGCAGCGCTGACAGGTGGTGGGGACTGCCACCACCGCTCGCCGGCTCTCATCGCTTGCAAAAACTTTACCATATTATAGAAAAACAGATAGATCAATAGATTAAAAATGTATAGATATAGATTGATAGATTATCTATCTATCTATCTATCTTTTCAATCATTAGATAGATAGACAGTATATTAATGTCAAGTGCTCATCTTCTTCTGCAAATTAGAGTGGGCACTGCCGCTTGCCAAGTTCCATAGCTCAAGGGAGATGGGCAGCGCTGACAGGTGGTGGCGACAGTCCCCCCCCCCCCCACCGCTCGCCGGCTCTCATCACCTGCAAAAACGCAATTGTCAGTTAAAGCGACGCAGTGCCAAATCAGAAAAAATGCTCTGGTCATTAAGAGGGTAAAACTTTCTGGGGCTGAAGTGGTTAATGTCAAGTGCTTCTTCCTCAAGCTGGAGTGGGCACCACCACTTGTCAAGTTCAACAGCTGGAGGGAGATGGGCCGCACTGACAGATGGAAGCAACTGTCCGCCACTCACAAGTCCTCATCACCTGCAAAATCTTTATCATATTAGATAGATAGATAGATAGATAGATAGATAGATAGATAGATAGATAGATAGATAGATAGATAGATAGATAGATAGATAAAGATGGGTAGTATAATAATAATGTCAAGTGCTCAGCTTCTTCTGAAAGTTGGAGTGTGTAGTTCTGCCTCTCCTCTTGCCAAAGTAGTCAATAGCTAAAGGGAGGTGGGCAGCAGTGGCAGGTGAGGCGACTATCTCGCCAGCTCTCATCACCTGCAAAATCTTTATCATATCATTGAAAACCACAGAGAGATAGATTTAGATAGATTGATGATTGGATAGATAAATAGACAGACAGTCAGATAGATAAAATAATAGGGTATATTGAAAGATATACTGTAGATGGGGAGTCTATTAATGTGAAGTGCTCATCTTCTTCTGCAAGTTAGAGTGGGCACTGCCGCTTGCCAAAGTCAATAGCTCAAGAGAGATGGGCAGCGCTGACAGCTGGTGGCGACTGTCTGCCGCTCGCCGCCTCACGTTACCTGCAAAAACGTTACCATATTATAGAAAAACAGATAAATAGATAGATTGTATATTAATGTCAAGCGCTCAGCTCCTTCTGCAAGCTGGAGTGGGCACCACCATATGTCCAGGTCAGTAGCTGGAAGAAGATGGGTCTAAAAAGGGTCTTAAAGGTTGTGTCGATTGTCCGCCACTTGCCAGTCCTCATCACTTGCAATATCTTTATTATATTATGGAAAACGATAGATAGATAGATCGATCAAGGCAAATAATTGGATGGAGATTAGCAGCACTGATAGGTGGCGGCAACAGTCCGTCACTCGCCAGCTCTCATTACCTGGAAAATCTTTATAACATCATGGAAAACCATAGAGAGAGATAGATATACAGTAGATAGATTAATGATCAGATAGATAGATAGATAGATAGATAGAGATGGAGAGTATATTAATGTCCAGTGCTTCTTCCACAAGCTGGAGTGGGCACCACCACTTGTCAAGGTCAACAGCTGGAGAGTGATGGGCCGCACTGACAGGTGGAAGCAACTGTCCGCCACTCACCAGTCCTCATCACCAGCAAAATCTTTATAATATTAGATAGATATGTAGCACCCTTCACATAGGTAGGTGCTAGAGGTTAGGATTTTTGGTAGTGCACGCAAATTTAGGCAGGCCTAGCTAGAAGCTAGGCCTGTTTGTTTTGGTTTGTGTAGACTGGCAGTGGCTCAGATTAGCAGCTATGACTCACAGACAGCATCACTTCGCTGTTACCACCCTCTTTCTTCTAAACAATTCTAAAAGAAGAGGAGGGGAAGAGAGGTGGAGCTGTCTGGGGTGTCTCTAGGTTTGGCAGGGGGCAGGCCTCTTTAAAATACCCAGGGTCAGCCTAGCTAGGGGAGTTGTCGGGTGGAAGAACTGAGGATGGAGTACTAGGCTGTCAGGACCTTTGATGTAGCTCCCCAGTCTGGGGGGGCTTTCAAGAACTAATGAAGGATCTGAACAGGAGGCACATGAGGAGTCAGAGAGGACAGGAGGAGCTAGTACTACCGGGCTAGTCTTCAGGAGGGAACCACCAGTTGCAGCCAGGAGGACTGGTGACATGCACAGTCAGGAGGACTAGGGAGGCACGCCTGAGAGGACTGGGAGTGTGCAGTTTGGGATGGGTGCAGAGCCAGTAGTGTGGACTTTGATGTTGGGGGCATCTAAGTCAGGCAGTTGCAGCCAGGAGGGTTGGCAGGGCCTGAAGAGGGCTGACTGGGAGTAGTAGTCCATCTGTTAGGACAGCTAGCACTAAGGAGACTTTCCATATTTTCTGCTACACTATAGGGGCCTGCTGTCCCTGCCTGTAAAGGGTAATTCCTAAGGCCTGGCTGAACCAGTGTCAGGCCTAACCATGTGCTATCTGCTCCTGGAGAGAGAGAGAGCTACTGGGCATCTGATATTTCCCATACCCCATTCAAGTTAAATTCCCTTAAATAAAACCACAAAACAAAGCCAATGGACTGTTCATTGTCTTTGAGTGTCTGGGAGTTGAATGTCAGGCAGGGTAACAGGTGGGCCACATCACTTATCAGCCCCTATGGGGTACCGCTACATTTGGGGGCTCGTTCCAGGACCACCTGTTCATGGGTAACCTGACAGCCGCTGCCCCTAGCAACCAAAGTTGAGCAAGCTGGGGAACTGTGCTTGCTTTCACCAATGAGGAATTGAACCCTGGGGAAGGACTTGTGTGCTCTGCCTGCTATTCAGTACTGCAAAATAAGTGCCGTTGCCCATAGCGACCAGTGGGAGCCGTTAACAAATTGCTGCTGCCCAGTTGCCCCAACCAGCGCTGAGACGGACACTTGTGCTTAATCCTACAATTCAGTGACTTTTCACCATGTGCTGGCAACTACGGCGGGCGATCTCACCCATGGATTTACAAATATGTCCAGCATTCTGCTAATATTGGGCATGTCACACTGGATTACACATATGCCCAGCGCTCTGCAAATGCTGGGCATTCTGAACTTTTGCTCCAAGCTCCTGCATTATTCAGTATTATTAAGTGTACCTGGAAGTGTCTACTGTTGCCCGGGTGATCGGGGTCAACCTGCTGGTGCCTGTGGGCTGGACTGTGCTAATATTTTACCCTTTAGGCCCCTTTCACACCGGGGCGGGGAGCCGCGGTGACGGTAAAGCAGCGCTATATTTAGCGCTGCTTTACCGTCGTTTTAACCGCGGTATTCGGCCGCTCGCGGTGCGGTTTTAACCCCCGCGAGCGGCCAAAAAGGGGTTAAACACCCCCCGCAGAGCGCCGCCGTAGCGGCGCTTTGCAGCGGTATTACTGCGGTTTCACCGCGGTGTCCCATTCTATTCAATGGGAAGGAGCGGTATAGGAGCGGTGAACACACCGCTCCTATCCCGCTCCAAAGATGCTGCTAGCAGGACTTTTTTTGTCATCCTGCTAGCGCACCACTCCAGTGTGAAAGCCCGCCGGCTTTCACACTGGAGTTAAAGGGGCAGGATTTTTTCATGCGGTGAACAGGCGCTATTTTTAGCGCTGCACCGCATGAAAAACGCCTAGGTGTGAAAGGGGCCTTAGTGAGGCTACAAACTTTATTGTTGCTACCGGCAACCACTGGAAAAGTCAGCAGTCATCAAGGAACCATAGGTTGGTCCAGTCGAAAGCAAGCAACTGTCACTCTATCTTCAACTGAAGCAGAGTACATTGCAGCAGCACAGACATGTCAAGAAGCAATATGGATTTGTCAACTTTTTGTGGACATTTGGATAGACATGTCAAAACCAATTCCCATTTTTGAAGACAACCAGGGATGTACATTATAAAGCTTACGCAATCAGAAAGGGTCAATCCTAGGACCAAACACATCAACATCAAGTATCACCTACTGAGGGACAATCAAGAGCAGGGTGTTATTGACATTCAATACTGCCCGTCAGAGGAGATGACTGCTGATGCCGGAGAAGAAGCCAGAAGAAGCTGAATATAATTTGACAAAGCACATGCTGTTGAGAAGGGGTGTTGGGAGAACAATAACATGTAATGTAAAGCAGCTTTCTAATGAAACTATAAACTATATATAAATATATATATATATATATATGCATTATACCTTTCTATCCAGCAGGTGGCACTGCATTATTATAATATGTATTCTATGGTAAGGTAAACACAGGAAGTGCTTGTCTTTTCCTCAATATAGGTACTTGTATTGTCCTGTTTCCTGTGTCATGTTTCCTAATGCTGTAAGACATGCATTGCTAATCCTCCATGAAAGTAAAGTATTCTCTGCATACCAAAGCATGATTTCTATACTTTCATCACCTGCAAAATCTTTATCATATCAAACCATAGAAAGATAGATATGGATAGATTGATAATAGGATAAAATTGATCTATAGATAAATAGTCAGAAAGATATATAGATGGGGAGTACATTCATTTAAAGTGCTTCTTCCGCAAGCTGCAGTGGGCACCACCACTTGTCAACGTCAATAGCTGGAGGACAGCACTGACAGGTGGCAGCGACTGTCGCCGCTCATCATCTGCAAAATCTTTACCAAATCATGGAAAGCCATAGGTAGATAGATAGATAGAGAGTAGAGTAGATAGATAGAGAGTAGAGTAGATAGATAGAGAGTAGAGTAGATAGATAGAGAGTATATTAATGTCAAGTGCTCGGCTTAAGCTGGTTTAGGCACCGCCACTTGTCAAAGTCAATAGCTGAAGGCAGATGGGCCGCTGCCAGCTGTCATTACCTGAAAAATCTTTATCCAGAGGGGAGAAAAGGCATCAAAGAGTAAAGCCACTTAGTTTAAGGATTATATTTTACGTAGTTACATTGGTTCAGCTTGGACCAATGTAACTGTGCATTTACCATACCAATAGAAGCTTGAAATCACTGTATAGGCACCCCAACTACAGTGATCTCCAATAGCTCACCATGCGCTAAGTGTGCCAAGCGGTTGCCCTGTTGCATTGTGAACACAGGAGATTTACATCTCGGCAGGGGTGTCATTTAGAGATCCCTTTGCATTTTCTTAAAGAATGCAAAGTGTTCTCTGATTGGACAAGGTGACATCACACTCTCCACCTCACCAATCAAATGCTTTGCATTCACTGAGAAAATCCTAACCATTCTCTGAATAGCACCCATTCCCTGCCGCCGACCTCCTATGTTCAGAATGCAGCAGGGCAGCCGCTCAGAATGGACAAAGAAACAGAAATCCTGACGCTCAGAGCACCGATGTAGTATCAAACAATCAAATAGTTGATAATAATAAAGGCAATTAAAGAGGAAGTAAAGCCTCCTCAAAAAAAAAAACGGAACCTGCCGGGCAAAGGCATAATGAGCTAGTATGCATAGCATACTAGCTCATTATGAATGACTTACCTGAGAACGAAGCCCCCGAAGCGGTCCTCATCCACCACCTTCTCCGGCGCCATCAATCCGTGAGTGACTTCCGGGTCTCGCCGCTCCAGCGCTGTCATTCGCTGGAGCGGCGATGACGTCACTCCCGCACATGCGCACGAAAGCGGCATATCGCTGTGAACTTGGCATGCGCAGTGTGCCTGCGCGCCGCTGTCTATGGCGCATGCGCCATAGACAGCGATGCCTGTATTTTTCTAAATATCTCCTAAACCATGTAGGTTTAGGAGATATTTATTGGACCTACAGGTAAGCCTTAATCTAGGCTTACCTGTAGGCCAAAGTGGTTTGTAAGGGTTTACAACCACTTTAATAGCAAATACGAAAAATCTACAATAATTAATTGATATATAAGAAGTGTCCAATCAACAAAAGAAGGAAGTCCATAATACTTAAAGTGGTTGTATACCCGCTGACCTGCTATTTTTTTTTAATACCCCTGTAAGGCAAAAGGCATAATGAGCTAGTATGCAACGCATACTAGCTCATTATGAAATACTTACTTACCTTAGAACGAGGCGTCGGTAACTCACCTGGTCCACGCTGAGGGAGATGACATGTTGCCTCGGCGTGTCTTCCGGGTATACAGGTAAGCCTTATTATAGGCTTACCTGTAGGTAAAAGTAAAAAAATAGACTATACAACCACTTTATTGTGTAGGAGATGTCCAATCAGCGGTGATTAATGCTACATTGCAAGCTGAGAAGATGAATCAAACAATTTTACACAGTCACATAGGGCTGCTCTTCTCACACTTGATAAAGGAGCGCGCATGCGCCTTACGGACTTTGCACATGCTCTGAAACGCGGTGTGTTTGCCCCATCTGCTGACGTCACACGCAGTTTCCACAAGCCGCTCGCTACTTTCCTCTGCAAGATACAGCTGGTTTCCTTCCCAGCTTCCCGTGGTTTTTGCAGCATGGAATTGTGACACTCCTGGGAATATGCCTCCGATACCAGCCACACCACTCAGTTATATGTTGACCGGTGTAGAGCTCCTTTGCATTTTGACATGTAAGTGCCTACTATTTCTTTTTTAATACTGATTAAAACACTTTAACTCAGAGGCACTCTCCTATCTTTTGTTTTGCCGCTCAGCATGGGACCTGGAAGCCAGTGGAGATCACTAAAGGAGTGGTGCCTATACAGTGATTTCCATCTTCTAGAGGATCCCACAGATATCGTATATACATACCGTATATACTCGAGTATAAGCCGAGGTTTTCAGCACATTTTTTTGTGCTGAAAATGCCCCCCTCGGCTTATACTCGAGTCAAGCACTTTTCTGCAGCAGAGAATGACATTTTCAGACCTTACTTTGGGGCCCCGTATCTCTGGGCCATTTGGTGCCAAGAACCACAAATTTGGTATACAAACCTTGTGGAACTAGCACTACAACATATCCAGATGGCGTTCCTAGCACCAAGTGACCCAGAGATATTCGGTCAACTGTGTCCATCTGCAGCAATGTAATTTCGGGACCCTTTGGGTCCAGAGACCCCAAATTTTGTTAGGAGCTAAGGGAAATTTAGGAACCCTTAACTACCAAGTTTGAAGTTCAGGGGACCTATGGCTGTAAATGGGCACAGTGAGGCATGCAAATGGGCACAGTGAGGCTGCAAATGGGCACAGTGAGGCTGCAAATGGGCATTGTTGACCCTCTTTTCCACTTACAGTAGCTGCGCATTTCTCACCCTCGGCTTATATTCGAGTCAATACGTTTTCCCGTTTTTTTTTGTGGTAAAATGAGGTGCCTCGGCTTATATTCGGGTCGGCTTATACTCGAGTATATACGGTAGTTGCATTGCTCTGAGCTGGACCAATCTAACTACATAAAAATATCTAAACTTGGAATTCTTTAAAACCACCAAAAAACGCTTATTGACTCCAATGCATGTCACAAATGGTGAAATTTTGGCAAAAATTGTGAGAGCAATGAAAACTCCCAATTTTGCTCATCAGTAATACACACCGCGCTCTCCCTTTAATTATCATTCCATCACATTGTGTCTGAACATGACTGATGAATTAATTTGCTACACTGGGATTATGCCGAGTGCAAATATTTGTAATGCAGTTTAATGATGATAAAAAGATCACTACGCACCCGCGATATGCTCACAACATGAGATTACGTCTCTTCTCCGTCTGCTCTAATCCTGTACAGGGCGCAAAGTGGTTAAACTTTAATAAAAGCCACTTAAGTAAACAGACCCTTGAGCCATCCACCGCTAAATATGAAAATGAGGGTATCACGCACACAACGCCGAGTAGGGGGGGGGTTTTAACGAGGCGCGTGGCAATTTTTTTTTCTTCTTTTCTAGATCATTTATGCGTGATTTGCAAGAGTAAATTAAAGAAAAATATTACCAAACCTTCGATTGCGGTGTCAGAAATACGCAGACGACTGCTGAGAGTTGAGAAAGAGCTGTTTACGTTTGGGTCACTGAAAAAGTTAATTGGGAAAATGTTGTTTTTTTTTCCTCTCCCGGTGGCAGCGGGAGAAAGACAGAGAGAGGGAGAGAATGTCTTCTTATCGAGCGCGGAGACCTTGACGTATCCTAAATGACAGCTTTTTGGGTTGAAGAACATAGCAGGTGACGTTTTGTCAGGTACAGTCAGTGTGGCTGTGCTCTAGGGGTGGATTGCCTTTCCCCTTTAATTCATTAAATGTCATTCAAAATGTCCTTTTAGCATTCAGTTCATTGTTTACACCCCCTCCACGGAGGAGAAATGTTCAACTGCTGACTGACACGCGTCAACCAACTTTCTTAGGTTTTTCTAGCTCTCCCAGGTGGACTAAGGAAGGGCAAAGTTGAGAAGATCTTTCATCAGATACAACTTAAAGCGGAGCAACACCCGTTTTTAAAACCTGTAATAAAAAAAAATACTCACCTTCTTCGATCCGAAACGGCAGGTTTTTTTTTGTTTACTTACCTTTAGTTGTTCTTCTTCTTTGCATCCATCGCTTCCTGGTTCCTGGTCCCTCGGATATGGGTGGGGATATTACGACTATTACGTAATATCTCCTAGCCCGCACTGTCTCCTGGGAGCTTGTGTCATAGCTCCCAGGAGTCAGTGCGGCTGCCTGGCCCGAGATCGCGCGAGACTTGAAACCGAACGGGACGTCATCACGACAGTCACGTTCGGTCTCTGCTATCACAACGGTGCGGGACTTTCGACGCCGCCGCCGTTGTGATGGCAACAGGAGCTGCTGACGGCGCTCCTGTGAACGTTGTACTGCGCATGCGCGAGATTATAAAGAGAGGCGTGAATGAAATCCAGGAAGACAATGCCCTGGAGTATTCACATGCCCACAATCAAGATGGGGATGAAGCCGGAAATAGATATAACGTTTTTTTTTTTTACATAAAAGACGAACGGACAAAGTCACACAGACAGGACAGGTGAGCTAATGGTTTGCAAATTATTTTATTAAGCAATCCCCATTAAAAAAAAAAATGTCAGGGGCAGTGTAGCTCCGCTTTAACACCCAACATTTGCCTTTATTTGATGCTTTCACTTGGCCACCTGTTAAAGCCAACAATTATGCTGGTTATCCTAAAAAACATTTTGTTGAACAGATCTTGCATTGACTTGCAGTAAAGCAAGGAAGCAGAAACCCCTGTAGTATATTAATGTGCTTTACTAAACAAGAATGCTGTACATGCCAACTACTTACAATTGTAGATAAAAACAAAATCACAGCTGCAGATGAGAACCTGTAGGAATGCCGATCGGAAGCTGGAGTGCCGGCTGAGCTTGCACCTGTGTAGATAAGAAGAGAGCTTGGACAGCCGCATATCTTGGAAACCACCTTTGTTGCATAAAACGACATACAGGTACAGTGAAGAGGATGCTGGAAAAGGGGTCCACTTCTCCAGATCCCTTATTACTGTACTGTCAGGACCTGAATCACCTGCTGGTGGCACTGTGGTTCCCAAAGCGGAAAGTTGTAGTTACGGTGTCCACCTGATGCTGGCTGCTGGAAGGTTATTTAATTCCTTCTCTACTATTACACTTTGTTTTAGTGTTTTGCCTGCTAGCCAGAGACTTGCTTGCTAATGCATCCTGAGCCTTATTTCTGGTTCTGTCCCTGCCTTGTACCTTTATCCTGTGCCTTGCTGCCTTGTACCCGCTCCCCTTGTTCCTGATCCCAATCTTGGTTCCCCCTTCCTGACTGTTCCTTACACCTCTCATTTTACCCTGTTTATCCAAGTTCCCCACTCTGTTTATATTGTATATACCATCACTGGCCACCAGTGTTGGTCATCTTACTTTAAAAAAGTAATTAGTTAAAGTGGAGCTCCGTCCTGGGGAAAAAAAAATATTTTTTTTAAAAGTCAGCAGCTACAAATACTGCAGCTGCTGACTTTTAAAAATCGGACACTTACCTGTCCCAGGGTCCAGCGATGCGGGGGGAACGAGACCCCCCCTCGTTCCACGAGCCGCTCGCGGCGCCGGCATTCCTAATGTGGGAACCCGGCTGTGGCTTCACAGCCGGGCACCCACTGCGCATGCGCGAGCGCCGTGATTTGACGCTCAGTCATCTGGGACACGTGACAGGTCCCAGATGACTGTGCGGTGCCGAGGGGGAAGTGACGTTTAGCCCGGGCACTGAAGGTGGCAGACTACGAGGGACCCCATAGCAACAGGCATTTGGAGGTGAGTAAAAAATTTTATTTTTTCCAATAATTTTTTTTTGATTTTTTTTATGATTTTTAAGCCCCTTTTTTTTTTTGACTGGAACCCCACTTTAAGTTACAAATGACTTCTTCCAAAAAGTAATTGCATTACTACATTGGAAAAGTAATTAGTTACGCAGCAAAGTAACTGTGACTTTTTTTTAAATATTCTATACGTGTAACTAAGGGGCGGGTCTAGTATTACTGTAAGCAAGGGGCGCATTTATTATTATTGTTATATATCGTGTAACCAAGGGGCTGCTCTATTATTACTCTAACCAAGGGGCAGATCTGTTATAGCGTGTAAGCAAGGGGCGGGTCTATTATTATTATATCGTGTAAGGGGCGGATGGCTACAGAAGAGGGCGAATGTTAAATTAATGGGCAGAGCTCGATATATAACAATAATAATAAATGCGCCCCTTGGTTACAGTAACACTAGACCCGCCCCTTAGTTACACGATAGACGCCCCTTGCAGAGTAGCAGGAGCATCAGGAGCGTACGGCATCGCCTTGTACAATTACATGTTAACTGCACCTGCGCGGTGTAGACTCAGAGCTGTTTAGGTTCGTCAATTTTCGTAAGCTCCGTAGTCCTTTGTACTGCGCAAGCGATGCACCTGCGCAGTACAGGGGGGTCCTTATCCGGCGGGGGAACTTTTTCGGCAGGACAGCCAAATTACACTACTGCCATCTAGTGATGGTAGATGTAATTGCGGTAACGCCACCCAAGTAATGGAAACTGCGTTACCATGAGGGGAAGAGTAATCAGTTAGATTACTCGTTACCCTCTAAAGTAACTGCGTTAAGTAACTCCGTTTATTTTAACTCAGTTACTTACATCACTGCTGGCCACTTTATTACATACACCTTGCTAGGTCCCAGGTTGGACCTTCTTTTTCCTTCAGAACTACCTTAATTCTTCATGGTATAGATTCAACAAGGGTGTTTGAAACATTCCTTAGAGATTTTGGTCCATATTTACATGATAGCATCACAAAGTTGCTGCAGATTTGTCGGCTGCACATCCAAGATGCAAATCTGGTGCTCCACCACATTCCAAAGGTGCTCTATTGGATTGAGATCTGGTGCCTGTGAAGGCCAATGGTGTACAGTGACCTCATTGTGATGTTCAAGAAACCAGTTTGAGATGATCTGAGCTTTGTGACATGGTGCATTATCCTGCTGGAGGGAGTCATCAGAAGATGGGGACACTGTAGTCATAAAGGGATGGACATGATCAGCAACAATACTCAAGTAGGCCGTGGTATTTAAATGATGCTCAATTGGTACTAAGGGGCCCAAAGTGTGCCAAGAAACTATCCCCCCCCCCCCCCCCCCACCATTACACCACCACCACCAGCCTGAACTGTTGATACAAGGCTTATATGTTGTTTATGCCAAATTCTGACCCTACCATCTGAATGTTGCAGCTGGAATCAAGACGCATCAGACCAGGCAACGTTTTGCCGGAGCCGCTCTCCCCCGCTGTGATTGGACACAGCGGAAGCCAATCAGCGGGTCTGGAGAGAAAGAATGGCAGACCATCGTTCTGTCAGACAGGAAGAGAGAGATCTGTGATTCCTGCTAATTAGGAACACAGATGTGTTCCTCGAGTCAGTCCATCCCCCACACAGTTAGAAAGCACACCCAGGGAACACAGTTAACTCTTTGATTGCCCTTGATGTTAACCCCTTACCTGCCAGTGTAATTTATACAGTGTCAGTGCATTTTTTTTTTAGCACTGATCACTGTATTGGTGTCACTGGTCCCCAAAATGTGTCACTTAGTGTCAGATTTGTCCGCCGCAATGTCGCAGTCCGGCTAAAAATCACTGATCACTGCCATTTAGGGTTGCCACCCCATCCCTTTAAACCCAAACACATATGAATTACACAGGTTCTGTGGCTAATTTAATAGGTAAAGCACCAAGTGAGTTTAATTACCACCTTAATCAGTCACAGATCCTGTTTAATTAATACTTGTTTGGTTTTAAAGTGGTTGTAAACTCTCCCCCACAACTTTGTCCCATGTAAATCAGCATAAAAACCCTAATGAACACTGCTTGTAGATATCTCCTTACTTGAATAGTATTGTTGTAATCCTTTTTGTTCTTTAGAATGACGTCACTGAGCATGCCCAGATCTCCCTGATTTACGGCACACTCTCTATGTGCTTATCTATCTGTTATCAGGACTTCCTACAGCACACCACTGAAATCCCAGGAGACTTCATAATCACTCAGAGCTTCCTCCTACACCCCATGTGACATCACATGCAGTGTAAGCCTGGCCATCGGACAGCATTACTGCAGTCTTATCAGCTGAATCTGATAAGACTGACACAGGCAAACACTAGGTAATCGGCACAAGTAAATATTATGAAATAAAACAAGTCAGCTATGAACAGTGAAGCAGGGTTGCCATAGAAACGTTGGATTGAGAAGGAGGCTTGGTTAACAGTACAGGAAGTGCTCAATGTAAGGGCGGAAATACACTCCACTGTGGACTCAGAAAACAATACTTAAGATGGCGCTGCCTAACCCCTGGAAACAAGTATTTTAAAGTTTCTTTAAACAGTAAGTAATATGCGATTTGATCTGGATTACAGTGGCTATAGTTTGATAATTACTTATTATAATGGACTAAACTAAAAGAAGCATCAGAGTGGGGGAGTTTACTTCCTCTTTAAAGGGATGAGGGGGCAACCCTACTGCCATTACTACTAAATACAATAAAAATAAAATAAAAAGTCCATAGATCTATCCCATAGTTTGTAGACGCTATAACTTTTTACTATTATGCATTAAGATAAAAAGCCTTCTGTGTGCAGCAGCCTCCCCAGCACCCCCTAATACTTGAGCTACCTGAGCCCCATCTCTGTCCAGCAATGTCCACGAGTCCCTTAGCCATCCATCCCTCCTGATTGGCTGACACACAGCAGTGGTGCCATTGGCTCCTGTGGCTGTCAATCAAATTCAGTTAGCCAATCAGGAGAGAGAGGGGGTGGGGCCGACCGACAGCTCCGTGTCTGATGGGACACAGGGAGCTGTGATTCGGCTCGGGTGCCCCCATAGCATGCTGCTTGCCGTGGGGGCACTTGACAGGAAGGAGGGGCCAGAAGAGCCGAAGAGGGACCCGAGAAGAGGAGGATTCAGGCTGTCCTGTGCAAAACCACTGCACAGAGGAGGTAAAAAAAAAAAAAAATGAGACTTTACAATCACTTTAAACATCTTTCCATTGCCACTATGACTATACTTCTCATTGCCACAATACAGTATACTGTATATCCCCCCATAGCCACATTAATAAGTATTTTTCCTAGTGATGTGGGAAGGATGATCTAATCGCTGTCACAGTAAACAGCCCCTCATTGCCACTTTCAATATCAATCTCCCCTCCAAGCCACGGCAAATGAATATTCTCCCCCAAGACGAAGGAAAGATTAGCAAACCACTGTCACAATAAGCCTGCTCACATTACTACTGGGAATACAGTATACCTCTCATTACTACAGTTAATATCCCTTCATTGCCACACACATCTGTCCTCCTCATAGACACAGCAAAGATTAGCTAACCACTGTAACAGTATAAGCAGTATTAAACCCAAAAGCAAACATGTATTATATTGTAGCTTAACAATTCATTGATGTGATGGCTGCGTTAGTTTTCTTTTTAATTTTTTTATTTTTATTTTAACCTGGTGATCTGGCCAGTAAGCCTGTCGTTTTTCAACAGACTAACTTGTCCTGCACATGTAGCAGTTAGAGGATTGAGAGAAACCATTGCCACTCACAGGGGTGCTTAAAATAATAAGTTTTTATTTATTTATTCAAAACTGTTATCCGAAAAGGGGGAAAAAAAACCTGTTTCTGTAACTGCTTATAAAGTATTAGGTGGAAATAGGATTTAATTTGTTAGTGTTTCTCAATCTGTTAATACATTTAACATAGCTCCCAACTGTCCCTGATTTCGAGGGACTGTCCCTGATTTGGAGCAATGTCCCTCTGTCCCTCATTCCTCCCCATTTGTCCCTCATTTTGCTCTGATCTATATAGTTGTATATAAAATGCACTTTTTATCTTTCAAAAAGTGTTTCCCAGAGCTAAACCTTTCATCCAAATTCTAAATTGCTGCATTTGTAAATTTTAAAAGCCAATATAAAGGAATAGTAGTGGTAAAATTAAGCCCTTGTGGATTTAATGAACTTTTTTTTTGGTTAATTCTCCTTTAAGGAGGTGTGGCATGGGGCGTGTCCTATGCCTACCTATGTTTGCTAGTAGGTGTCCCTCATTCCCATCTCAAAATGTTGGGAGGTATGCATTTAACACTACCCTCCCCCCCCCCCCCAGACTGACAAAGCTGTTTACCAAAGGTCTCTGTTGTTCACTGCAGCCTCAGCCATGTATTGGCCCATGAGAGTTAAGTTGAACAGTGTTAAGGTCAGGGCTGTCTTTAAGGCAGGGCAAAAGGGGCAGCTGCCCTGGGCTCTATCGTTGTTGTGGGGCCCAAAGCAGCTGCCTCATACTTGCCAACTATCCCAGTTTAAATTCCTCTGTCCCTTGAAGCTTTAGTCCCGTTCTGTGTCCTAATATCTCAGTGTGAAGTTCTGTTACTAACGCTGCCCAGCTCTGCCCTATTGCTGTGTACAAATGACTCACCTGCAGGCCCTGTGTTTATATGTAAATGACCTGCATTAATTTGTAAGGCTTCATGTACACGGGACATTGTTCAACCTCTCCTGAACGATTTAACTCGACAGCTAGAAACCGGCGTCTAAGAACGGCTGTTTAGCCGTGTTTACATGCCGCGTTTAGCAGCATAGATTGCCTAGTGTCCCCATAAAGCCTAGAAGCATTTGAATTTTTTATTTTTTTCCAAATGGCCAAAAATGAAAAACGCCTGTAAACGAACCGCGGCCAAACGCGAGTTACTGCGTTTAGCTGCGTTTGCCGCTTGAAATGCCTCTAAACACAGCTTCTGAATGCATTTTTTGGGGTTCCAAAAAAAGCCTCTAAACACAACTGCCTAGAAACGACCATAAACGAACCAGTGTACATGTACTCATGTTGATGGGGACAAGTGTCTCTTCCCCACAATCCCGGGCTGCGGTTGTGGCAATGCCCACCACACCCCCGGACCCGAAAAAAAAAAAAAAAAAAAGAAGCTCCACCCACGACAAAGGCTCCCCGCCGACTGCCTGCTCCTCTGTCTGACAGTTCCTAAATAGCTTAGGGGCGTGGCCACACAGTGACGTCACCTGGTGGCACCACCCCTTGTGACATCACTGACCCAGCATGCACCAGTCGGTGACATCACATGTGCTTCCATCAATCAGGGCCCTAGAATGCCCTGTGCAGCGTGAACATCCCACGAGAGCCCCGCAAATTTGGCTGTTCTGCGAACACACGAACGGGCGCTGTTTGGGGCCGAACCGGTGCTCGGCCCGAACAGTTCGCCCATCTCTAATTGCTAATATGAATACTCCTCTCATTGTAACAATAAAAATCACCAACAATATCAAATATCATAAATAAATATCAAGCCTCGTACACACTACTATTTTTTTTTTTGCTGAACAAAATAAACCTGACAGCTCCGACTGGAGCCGCTGTACTAACTATGTAATGCTAGTACAGCGATCTCCCCTGCTGTTCTATTGTGTTCTAACAGGGGGGACGGCCCCCCCCGCCAGAAAACTCTGGTCAGCTCTCTCAGCCATTGGCTGAGAGCGCTGATTGGGAGCTGGTCGACAAACCTTTTTGGTCATGCCCCTTCGACAGAAGCCGGCTGGAAGGCCAGTTACTATCGGACCAGCTGCTGCACACATGGGTCCAGGGCCAGTGCTACCAAACTAGGCAAACTAGGCAGCTGCCCAGGGCGCGCTGCTGCCTAGGGGCGCCTGGCCGCTGGTTTCCCTCTGCGTCTACATGCTCTGCAGGCTGCAGCTTGTAACTAACTCAGTCTCAGGCAGCTGCTTCGTCTGACCGGTAGTGTAATTAGAGGCGCAGCGCAGCACTGGAGCCAGCGCTAGAGGAAGCAGAGCCGATGCTTCCGGTATAGTGCCGCCTCCTGTCACATGAGCAGGGCAAAGGGGGTGGAGTCAGGGGCAGAGCCAATGGGGGTGGCATAATTAGGTTTCGCCTAGGGTGTCAAAAATCCTTGCACCAGCCCTGCATGGGTCGAATGTTTCTATTGAACCGACTGATGCCACGCGACATTCGGCCTGTGTACTAGGCTTTAGCCACAACACATGCATATTCTCCCCATTGATGTGGCAAAGATAAGCTGATCACTTTCATAGGAAATATCCTCCTTGCCAATCCAACAACTCCTCTCATTACTGCAATACATATCCTCCTATCTCCATAGCAAATAAGGATTCTCCCCAATGACACAGCAAAGATTAGTTAATTGCTGTCAGAGTCAACATCATCTTATTGCCACTGTGACTATCCACTCGTTACCACAATACATTCACTCAGCAAAGATCTGCCAATTACTGTCACATTGCCACTGTGAATGCCCCCTCATTCCCGTAATGTGGATTACTTATAAAAACTGCAACAAGGGTTACGGAGTGTTGTTGTCTACTGCAACCAATCAGCCTTTAGCTGTAATTTTTAGACATGTGCACTGACAAAAAATGTGTTCATTTTCGTTTTTGTTTCATTAGTTTTTTTGCTTTTTTCAGACATTCGGAAATTCGAAAATTCGGAATTCGGAAATTTTCGGGAATTTCCAAATTTAGATTTTTCGGATTTCCAAATTTTCGCATTTTCGGAATTCCGAATTTTGTGATTTTCGGAATTCCGAATTTTGGGATTTTCGGAATTCGGAATTTTCGAATTTCCGGATTTTCGAAATTCCGAATTTCCGAAATTCCGGATTTTCGAAATTTTGAAATTCAGAATTTTCGAAATTCCGAATTTCCGGATTTTCGAAATTCAGAATTTCCGGATTTTCTGAATTCGGGAATTAAAAAATGTGAAAATCCGAAAATTCGAAAATCTGAAAAAAAAGAAAATCTGTTTAATTCGAAATAATAACTAACTATTAAACTATAGGTATTGGAATTTCCTTTCCAATTCGGCTGTTAGTGAACGTAACGAATACGAATTTATCCAAAGTTACGAATTACCTGAAATAACGAATGCCGCATCTAAACAAATGGAATGGAACTAATTAATAATAATTAATAATAATAAAAAAGGTTTTATTATTATTATTATTGTTATTTATTATTATTAGAGCATTACGTTCCATTTGTTTAGATTAGATTACATTCATTATTTCAGATAATTTGTGACTTCGGATAAATTCTTACTCGTTCCGTTCACTAATAGCCAAATTTGAAAGGAAATTCCAATACCTATAATTTAATAGTTAGTTATTATTTCAAATTAAACTGATTTTCTTTCTTTTTTTTAGATTTTCTAATTTTCGGATTTTCGGAATTCCGAAAATTCGAAATTCTGAAAATCCGAAATTCTGAAAATCCGAAATTCTGAAAATCCGAAATTCGGAAATCTGAAATTCGGAAATCCAAAATTCGGAAATCCGAAAATCCAAAAATTGGAAATCCAAAAATTGGAAATTCGAAAATCTGAAATTCGGAATTTTGGAAATTTCGGAAATTTAAAAATTCAGAAGTTTCGGAATTAACGAATTTGTCAAAATTCGTTAAAAAACGAATTGGGAATTAAACGAATTGCACGTGTCTAGACTCATTTTCTTAAACTTGCCTTCACCCTGAAATCAACATCCCGATTCCCGACTCTGACTAGTAGAGCAGAGACTTTTCAATACCAGTCTTCTACTTTACACTCCACACTTAAGCTGGTCGTAGACATGAGAGGACCCTTTCCTGACTCGTTTAAGCCCTGGAAAGCATGTCCGTGGCAGCATCAGAGTCCGGCCAACCACAGCATTGGCTTGCTTCACACCTATGCCTGTGGCTGCAGGTGTGGGAATCGCAGCGATTTCTGCACCCGCAGTGAAAACGCACTGCTGTGAGAAAACATGCGGGGCTACAATTCATTCTGAATGGCACCCCCACACATGTAAAAATGCAGCACGTATGCAGGTGCAGGAACCGCAGGGAAATTGCATGGTCAAAACCATGTGATTTCCCTGCAGGCCGTGTTTAGAAAAAGGTGCATGCACCTTTTTCTGCAGGAAACGCAGGCACAGCAGCCCATTGAATATTGGCATTCCTTTTCTCATGCTGACAGCTCGAGGAAGGGAGGATAGGAGAAGAGAGCCAATAACTGAGCTTCTGTAAAAAGGGACATGTACAGTACACTGATAATCAGGGCATTGATAATTATCAGTGTCCTGATTATCAGTGCAGTCCCAACAGTGCCAACCAGCGCTGCCAATCTGTGCCCATCAGTGCCTCCTCATCATTGCCGCCTATCAGTGCACACCAGTGTCACCTCATTAGTGCTCATCAGTGCCGCTTATCAGTGCCCATTAGTGCCATGTATAAGTGCCACCTTCCAGTGCCCATCAGTGCCACCTATCAGTGCAGCCTCATCAGTGCCTCGTCATCAGTGCCCATTAGTGTCACCTATCAGTTTAGCCTCATCAGTGTAAACCAGTGGCACCTCATTAGTGCCCATCAGTGCAGCCTATCAGGAGCCTAGGGCTTGGTGGATCCAAGGGGCAGCTGTAACCTTCATGCTCCTGCAGTAGACCAGGGGGGAATCGTGACTGGCCGGGGGGGGGGGGGCACACTAGTTGATGTCTGATGGGGACCTGCCATTACTTGCAATCGACTTTCTCTGCAGCCTCAGCTGCACCAAACAGCAAGTGAATGGGAAGTGTTCT
Organism: Lithobates sylvaticus; assembly: GCA_028564925.1. Classification (NCBI taxonomy): domain Eukaryota; kingdom Metazoa; phylum Chordata; class Amphibia; order Anura; family Ranidae; genus Lithobates; species Lithobates sylvaticus. The sequence continues at coordinate 24,813,751 of CM053032.1, forward strand.
GTGCTGAGCGGCTTCCTGTTCATTCACAAACTGAAGCATAGTACACACAGTTTACTATGCTTCAGCTATGATTAAACACAGTGAGTGAATGTGTTCATTTAGAAAAGGAAGGGGCCAGTAAATTACATATTGACTAGCCCCTTCCCCCGCTCTCCATCCTGAAACATCCTCCGCTGCAGCCGGGGGAGAGGAGGGAAGCCAGCAGCACTGCAGTGGAGGGTGCGACAGGGGGGGAAGCAGTAGGGGCAATCGGCACCCCACAGAGTAATTAGGGTGTGCCCAGGCAAACCTGTCACACACCCTGCGCACGTCTATGGTTGCTTGGTGGATGTCCAAGGGGCAGCTCTATAACATTCATGCTCCTGCAGTAGACCAGGGGGGTTTTGTTACTGGGCGAGTGGGGCACACTAGTTGATATTTGATGGGGACGTGCCATTACATGCAATCAGTACTGGGAGAAATAATGCACAAATAATTTTGGTGGCAAAAATATGAATGCAATCTATACACTGGGGGGAGAACCTCTGGGGGGAATCTAGGACAGAAAAGGACCTGGGGGTCCTAGTAGATGATAGGCTCAGCAATGACATGCAATGCCAAGCTGCTGCTAATAAAGCAAACAGAATATTAGCATGCATTAAAAAGGGGATCAACTCCAGAGATAAAATGATAATTCCCCCGCTCTACAAGACTCTGGTCCGGCCGTACCTGGAGTATGCTGTCCAGTTCTGGGCACCAGTCCTCAGGAAGGATGTACTGGAAATGGAGCGAGTACAGAGAAGGGCAACAAAGCTAATAAATGGTCTGGAGGATATCAGTTATGAGGAAAGGTTGCGAGCACTGAACTTATTCTCTCTGGAGAAGAGACGCTTGAGAGGGGATATGATTTCAATATACAAATACCGTACTGGTGACCCCACAATAGGGATAAAACTTTTTTGCAGAAGGGAGCTTAATAAGACACGTGGCCACTCACTAAAATTAGAAGAAAAACCTTAACCTGCATAGAGGGTTCTTTACTGTAATGCCCCGTACACACGGTCGGACATTCCGATGGAAAAAGTCAGATCGTATTATGTTGTCGGAAAATCCGATCTGACTTTTTTCTGATCGTGTGTATAGAATTCCGACGCACAAAGTGCCACGCATGCTCAGAATACATTTTGGGACGAAAGCTATTGGCTGCTGGTCTCTTCGTAGTCCCGTCGTACGTGTTTTACATCACCGCGTTCTGAACGATCAGATTTTCCGACAACTTGATGCGACCGTGTGTATGCAAGACAAGTTTTGGCCAAAATCCGTTGGAAAAAATCTGATGTATTTTGTGGTCGGAATGTCCGACCGTGTGTGCGGGGCATAAGAGTGACATAGATGTGGAATTCCCTTCCACAGGCGGTGGTCTCAGCAGGGAGCATCGATAGTTTCAAGAAACTATTAGATAAGCACCTGAATGACCACAACATACAGGGTTATACATTGTAATACTGACATTTAATCACACACATAGGTTGGACTTGATGGACTTGTGTCTTTTTTCGACTTCACCTACTAAGACATGTACGGAGCAGCAGTGCAATGGAGGCGAAGTACACACATGACAGGCTGCAAGGAACTGAAAGTAAGGAAATAGTTAAGTATAGGAGGGGTAAAGAAATGTTTCTGCACTTACCAGATTGGTTGGAGAGGAGCAGGGGGGAGGAGTAGAGTCCTCGTAATTAGCAGATTAGGTAGTCACATGCAGTTGGGACTAGCAAGCTGAGAATAGTGACCCGCATGGCTTGGAGAGGGGCTCGGTCTTGGGAAAGGCTCAACAAAACCAGAATAAAAGTGAACAAGGAGGTGGGGAGGTTCATTGCCCGTAATGGGGGAGTGGTGACACAGCACTGGGAGTTAGAAGTCGAAACCTGGATGTACTTAAGGGGGGATGGAGTGCACCTGAACCCTGTGGGTATCGACCTTTGGGCCTTAGGTTTGGAAGATGGCATACGTAGGGCATTGTTTGCATGGCTGCGGGCTCAAGTGTGAGGCTTCCCACTTGTGCCGCGGTGGCGTTGGGTCCTTGGCGACAATTATGGTTATACAGAGTACATGTATAAAAACAGGAGCTTTTGAAAATGTGGGACCCATCCCAGATATGGAGTCCTTCCCATTGGTCTGGTGTTAGTCCGGACTAACGGGTAATAAGTTATGGGGGGTCCACGGTCAGTTAGCGAGTCCCCGAGGCGAGTTTGCGGCTGGGGCAGATGCTACGTAAAAGGGACTGCAGGCTCAAGAAGTAAATGGGGTCGTCAGGGACCAGCAACCAATAGCTTGGATGAAAACTGGATATAATTAAAAGAGTTTTAAATGGTTAAATTATTTTAAATAAAAAGTTTATAGTTTTTGGTTTTGTTAATAAAAGGCCATCAAGGCCATTTACATCCAAGCAGGTGTCATTGTCATTATTTATGGTAGTTTAACCACTTCAATACAGGGCTTTTAAACACCCTTCCTTACCAGAGCACTTTTTGCGATTCGGCACTGCGTCGCTTTAACTAACAATTGCGCGGTCGTGCGACGTTACACCCAAACAAAATTGATGTCCTTTTTTTCCCACAAATAGAGCTTTCTTTTGGTGGTATTTGATCGCCCCTGCGGTTTTTATTTTTTGCGCTATAAACAAAAGAAGAGTGACAATTTTGAAAAAAAACACAATATTTTTTACTTTTTGCTATAATAAATATCCCATTTTTTTTTAAAAAAACTATTTTTTTCCTCAGTTTAGGCCGATACGTATTCTTCTACATATTTTTGGTAAAAAAAATCGCAATAAGCGTATATTGATCGGTTTGCGCAAAAGTTATAGCGTCTACAAAATAGGGGATAGATTTATTGAATTTTTTTTTTTTTTTTACTAGTAATGGCGGGGATCTGCGATTTTTTTTTCGTGACTTTTTTTTTCGTGACATTGCGGCGGACACTTCGGACACTTTTGACACATTTTTGGAACCATTCATATTTACACAGCGATCGTTGCTATAAAATTGCAATGATTACTGTGTAAATGTGACTGGCAGGGAAGGGGTTAACACTAGAGGGCGTTGGAGGGGTTAATGTGTGTCCCTAATAGGAGTGATTCTAACTGTAGGGGGAGGGGACTTAAGGGGAGGAGACCGATCATGTGATCCTCTGTACTGGGATCACATGATCGGTCTCCTCCCCGCTGACAGGACGTGGAGCTGTGTGTTTACACACACAGCTCCACGGTCCCGCCCGGTCCCGTTGTTTTAACGGGCAATCGCGGGTGCCCGGCGGACATCGCGGCCGCCGGGCACTCGCACCGGGTCCCGAGCGATGCCGCGGGCGCGCGCGCGCGCCCCCCCAGGCGGCCGGGAATCCGAGGACGTCATATGACGCCCACCCAGGATGGTAGATCCACCTTGTGGGCGTCATATGACTATGGCCGGGTATTGAAGCGGTTAAGAAATGTACATGTTTTGCTTAGGGGTAGTAAGTTATCTGGCTGCCCTAGTCATGTAACTATGAGAGTTTAACCACATGCCGACCGCGCTATAGTCGAAAGACGTCTACAGCGCGGTCAGGTTTTCCTGAGTGGACGTCCTACGGACGTCCTCCCAGAAACTTGCTCCCGCGCGCCCCCTGGGGCGCGCACTCGGGAACATCAGTGACCGCCGGGTCCCGAGGACCCGGCGCATCACGGATCACGGTAAACAGCCGCTGATAGCGGCCGTTTACCACGTGATCGCTCCGTCAAATGACGGAGCGATCACATGTACACAAACCGGCGTCACGTCATGACGCCGGTTCCTCCCTCCCCTCTCTGTACAGAGAAGGGAGAAGCGGAGAGGGGGAGAGACGGGACCAGCGCTGTGGGCTGGATGTGTAGTGCCCACAGCGCTGGTCAATACACTGCCACCACTGTGCAATACACTGCCACCACTGTGCAATACTCTGCCACTACTGTGCAATGCTCTGCCACCACTGCAACGCTCTGCCACCACTGTGCAATGCTCTGCCACCACTGTGCAACGCTCTGCCACCACTGTGCAATGCTCTGCAACCACTGTGCAATGCTCTGCAACCACTGTGCAATACTCTGCAACCACTGTGCAATGCTCTGCAACCACTGTGCAATACTCTGCAACCACTGTGCAATGCTCTGCAACCACTGTGCAATACTCTAACAATACTGTAATACTCTGCCAATACTCGCCAATACTCGGCCAATACTCGGCCAATACTCGCCAATACTCTGCAATAATTTTTAATAGAAACAAAGAATTTTATTTATTTCTTTTACCGAATTTTCAGTATTTTTTGATTTATAGCGCAAAAAATAAAAAACCCAGCGGTGATTAAATACCACCAAAACAAAGCTGTATTTGTGGGAAAAAAAGGACACAAAATTCATTTGGGTACAGTGTTGCATGACTGAGTAATTGTCATTTAAAGTGTGAGAGCACCGAAAGCTGAAAATTGGTCTGGTTAGGAAGGGGGTTTAACTGCCCAGTGGTTAAGTGGTTAATCCAGCGCCCAGGGCAAGGATACTGAGCTGCATCCCCTCTCTTACCGCTGATGCATGTTGTAGAATGGGTGTACCACCCTGCGTTCATTCTCTGCCCCCTTACTCTGCTGGGCCCAGGGCAGCTGCCCCTCCTGCCCACCCCTTTGTCCCAGCCCCACATGCAGTGTAAATAGAAGGGCTTCATATTGCCTATTAAAATTCTTACCAATGTTAATCGAAACATGTGGGGGGGGGGGGGGGGGCGGTTGGCAAACCTGCTACCTTGCCCAGGACCCCATTCTGCTTCAATCCATCTACCGATGACAACCCTTTACATTCATTGCTACAGAAGCCTGGCTTATATTCTGAACATTGTTGCCTTTTAATTAAAACATATTTTTTTTTTCCCCCCCTCGAACGTGTCTTTGAAGCAATCGCCGATTCTTCCCTTTTGGTTTTTTAATTTCCAGCGTTGCGTGCTGACACATATATCTGCACATCCAGCGCGTCGCCATCGAGCCATGCGAAGTAGAATTGATCTCCGTATTCTTCCTCTCTCCAAGGTCGTGTCTCCGCAGCACCGCCCGCCACACTTAAGAGTTCAATTTGCGTTGTGTTACTTATCAGAGATGTAAGTGCAGGTTAGGACGGCGGCGGATCTCTCCGCTAGTAATGGGAAACGTATTCTAATGCTCTTCTTTGCTCCCCGGAGTGATTTGGGACTCTGGACTGGAATGAAAAGGGTGATGATTTTTAGCTGCATCCAAAAAGCTCATTTTTTTTTATTTATTTTTTTTATATATTTTCTCTTTCACTTTTTTTTTTTTTTTTTTCTTATCTCGCCGCTCGCTGGCGTTCTGCCCACTTGGCCCTGAGAGATAGAAATCTCGCTAGCGTCATCGACAGAACATAAGCAGGCTTGGAGATGCATTTCTGTAATGATTATATGTAGCAAGCATTTCATCTGCTCGGGGGCCTCTAAAACCCGCCGACGGCGTTTCATAAAACAAGTTTTAAAGGCACAAGTGCACATCGGTAATCTGGCGGCAGATTTATTAGACGAATGAAACTGCAGGTAGTAAGCAATGGATTTTCAGGTCTGGACATGGGGAGGACAGTTGGAAATAAACAAAAAAAAAGCCAACAAACGTACATGGCACATTTTTATACATTTTTTATGGCAAGTAAAGACAGATATTTACTGACACATTTTGGTTTTAGTTCACTTACATATTTCTTTGTAAGTCATTAAAGTGGTTTTAAACCCCAGACATGAAATACCAACAAAGCATAGGCGTGCGCACAGGGTGTGCCGGGTGTGCATGGGCACACCCTAATCTCCCCATGTGAATTACCATTATCCAGGGGTGGCACCAGGTGGGTGGTTGGGGGATGCCAGTGGCCAGTGTAAATGCCCTCATTATATTAAAGGCTAGTTTCAACTTTAGGAACACATTAAACTCTTATTTGGGTGTAGCGCAATATGCTCCCAATCAACTGTCTCCCCCCACCAGAGCCTCCTCCCTGTGTGTGCAGCAGGTGGCATTCATATTTGATTGAGTTTTGGGGTGCACACCCTAATGCAATAGGCTGCGCACACCTATGCAACACAGAATGTCCCTATATAGCAGGGGTAGGTAATCTGGGGTCCTCCAGCTGTTGCAGAACTACAAGTCCCATCACGCCTCAGGGAGTAATTGTAACTGCCAGCCTTGCAATGCCTCATGGGAAATGTAGTTCCACAACAGCTGGAGGGCCCCCAGGTTGACTCCCCCTGCACTATAGTGTGTATTTGTCTCTATCCAGAGCACTAAGTATCATTTCTGTCTGCTGCCTTGTTCCTTTGCTTGCCTGCACGAGTCACTTCTGACAAGTTTTCCTGACACCAAGAGAAAAAAGGTGACCGGGAGGGAGCTGCAGCCCACAGCCTGTGGTTGACAGCCTCAGCTCTGCTCCTGTGTGCAGGGGGTGCGTCCCTTCCCTCCAATCAGCTCTATGAGATTTCCTCACTGAGCTCTGCAGTGTGTAATTTCAGCTCTCTGTCCCCTTTTTTCTGATAGCTCAGGCAAGCTTTTAAATTCTGGACTTTAAATGGAAGAATAGAAGACTGCAGATAAACAGGTACAACGTACATAGAATTTTTGAGAATGTTTCATCTCTGTGTATCACCTGAGGCTAGTCACTTCCCTGGGTATATGTGGGGGGTTACAACCAATTTAAAGCCCCATACACATGATCAGAAATTCTGCCATCTAAAGTCGGATGTGAGCTTTTGGTCAGAAATTCCGACCGTGTGTATGCTCCGTCTGACTTTTGCTGGCAGAATAACCAGCCAGCAAAAGATTGAGAGCAGGTTCTCCATTTTTCAGTCGGAAAAAGTTCCGATCGGAAATTCCGAAGCGCATGCTCGGAAAAAATTTGAACTTAATTTTCTCGGCTCGTAGTAGTGTTGTACATCACCGCGTTCTTGACGGTCGAAAGTTCAGAGAACTTGTGTGACCGTGTGCTTGAGCGGAATTCCGTCAGAAAAAACATCCAAGTTTTTCCGACGGAAAATCTGCTCGTGTGTAGGGGGCATTAAGCCCTTGCCAGCCTCCCGTCTCCCCTTCAAACCAACCAACCCCGTTCTCACCCATTTACTATTTCTTTAAAGCAGGTGTACCCTCCCTTGGGGAGGAGGTATGAGAAATGGCCCTCCCCATGCAGAACATACCAACCTGTAGGAAACCTGTAGGTAAATAAGTGAACCAGAACCTTTCAAGAGTGGGTTTGTTAATAAAGGTGTCCGTTCCTTCACCCAGGACAGGGCCTATGAGTTCCCTTCCTGGGAAATTTATCAGTAATCTAATCAAAGTAATTAGGAGCAGAAGAACTACCGCAACCAGCACATAGCATTAACCATAAGTATACAGATGCACACAGTACAGAAATAATACAAGCTGTATATAAGAAGATATCAATAGCAGTACATACAGTATAGCCAATGTACAAACGGGTATTATCAGCAAAAGGCCCGATTGGAGTATGGGTGGAATTGTGCACATATATCTGGGTATATAAAATATAGCGTTATCCCTGCAGGAGTCTGGAGATGCTGGTACTTGGTCCTATTTCCCCCTTCAGAGCACACACAGCCAGGCACACAACATTTTCAGCATTCTTCCTCTGGCTCAAAAGATCAGTCTAGGCCCAGGGTATCTTTTTAGTTTTTTTTTTAAAAACAGTAACTTGGATAGGGATGGGAAGCATGGGATACCCTGGAACTGTACAATTGGAGGACTGCTTGACCTTTGACTGCTATGTATAAAATTCAGGCTATACTGCACAACCTTTGGCTGTATTGCACAACTCCTGGCTGTACTGGGAAAACTTCTGGCAGTACTGCACCACTTCTGGCTGTTTTGCACAACTCCTCGTTTTACTAGAATTGCATTGGAAATATATTACAGGACTCCTTGCACTGATAGTGGCCTGTACTCTCCTTAGGAGATTAAAGCACCCCACTGTCACTTCTCCTCTGTAAAGGAAGGATTCTCAATTACTCACCCAGCCACAGGATGATTGGACTTCTTCACACCAACTTCCTCCTGGTTCAGCTGTCTTTGGACAAAGGTTCTATGGTAGGCCCCCCAGCTGGGACCTAGATGTGTTTACAAGGGCTCCTCTAGTTTCTTCTGCCCCAAGAGCAGAGCCCCCTGCACAGCAGTCTCCTCCTGCAGGACTGGATACAGGAACACTGCACTTTTGCTGCCAGGCCTCAGACTACTTATGAGCTCTCCTTTCACCTTCTGGGCACACCTTCCCATAGTTTGGTTGGAGTTCCTTAAAGTTTCAGGCTGCCTGTACTGCTCTCCCTCCCTCTATACTTCCAGAACACTCTAGAAGACAGGGGGAGTAGCAGAACAGCCGCCTGTGAGACACTGAGCAGCCCTGATCGATTGACCCGGCTCCACTGTTTACAGAGGAGCTAAGCTAAATTTACCTAGCAGCCTACTTGTAACTGATCTGCAGTGATGAGGAGACCCTACAGTCATTATCCAACCAGCCTGGAACACAGTCCTAGCTGACACTTTCTGTCTGTGGGGGAGGTGTTCTGTTCTTTTGAGAGTTCATTACCAGCTTGCTGCATGATGTTTGGAAATCACTAGAGTCCAAGCAAGATGAACAGGCCTCTTCTGGCTTGATGAAAATACAACAGCAGCAACTTCCCTGGACAAGACATATAACAGAAACGTTCTACCTCTCCCTTCCACCTTCTGGACACAGCAGGGGGAACCTGTGCTGGAGACTTGAGGGGGGGGGGGGGTTGAAGTGGAGATCATAGGCAGTCTCTGCTAACTACCAATTGCCCTATCCCTATGTAATGGAAATAAAGAGATACAGATGTGTTTGTAGTCCAAGAGGGTGACACCCATGGCTTTCTCCAGAGAAGTGATGTAGCTGTACAGACACAGGAAGTAAGTTTTCTGCAGGATCACCTGCTGAAAATAAAGCAAAAGAAGCCACAACAAAGGCTAGTAAGCTGCAATACATTACATTTTTGGTTTACTTTAAAAACCATTCCAAGCTCGTTTTTACTGGAATTCCACTATCACATGCTCTCCATGGTGTCTTATCTGGGACTTGTTGATCTACTGTTGGAGTTCTTCTCCTTTGGCTCAAGACATCATCACAGTTTCCAAAGACCAACGTGATGCATCTGTGGGCAACATTGACAGTCCCCCACACCCTCCCCCACATTCAAACCCTTCCAAAACCCATTGTACTTACCCATATCTGCCATCACAAGACTCTTTGCAGCACCTCTTCCAGGAGTGAAGACCGATGAACCATTGCTGGAATTCTTCTCCTTTACCCAGTGGCATAATGCCAGGGGCTGAAGACCTCTTCTTCGAGGGATTAGAGAGATAATCCTCCACTTCAATGTACATAACTATTCAGCCCTGATGTCCTAACGGCTACAGAAGGTGACACCACTGGAAATATTTCACTGCAATACATTGCTTTGTCCTTTAAAGTGACTTTGCAGTGAAGCAAGGAAGCATTAAAAAAAACCTCTGTAGTGTATTAAAGTGGTTGTAAACCCTTACAGACCACTTTGACCTACAGGTAAGCCTAGATTAAGGCTTACCTGTAGGTCCAAGAAATATCTCCATATCCTACACGGTTTAGGAGATATTTGCAAAAAGACAGGCACCGATGTCTACGGCGCATGCGCCCTTGACAGCGGCGCGCAAGCGCACTGAGCACGCCGCTGCTAACGGCGATATGCCACTAGTGGCGGCTCCCGTGCGCATGTGCGGGAGTGACATCATCACGGCTCGGGCCAATCACAGCGCCGGAGCCGCGAGACCCGGAAGTCACTCCGGGATACATGGCAGCAGTGGAGATGAAGGAGGACCGCTTTGGGGGCTTCGTTCTCAGGTAAGTTATTCATAATGAGCTAGTGTGCTATGCATACTAGCTCATTATGCCTTTGCCTTGCAGGGTTTATTTTTATTTATTTTTTTGTATGGGTTAACTTCCTCTTTAATATGCTTTACTAAACAAAAATGCTGTACCTACAAACTACTTACAATTTTAGGAAAACAATATAAAACATGCAGAGTATAACAAAATATGGATACAATACACACATGCACAAGCTATCTTTCCTTCCTAGCAAATGAGCTTGGACAATGTATGTGATAGGGATACACTTAACCGTTACTTGACTTGGGTTCCTGCCTGGTGATATTTAGTCTTCTTCCTTCTTTTTAGGATCTTTTCCAAACTCCTCCTTGCTTCTCCAAAGTCCACAAGCCTTTGTTCCCTCCCCCTATTTCCTGCCAACATCACTTCCTGTTCCATGAGCTACATGAAACCAGTCAAACTGGTTAATAAGCATATGAATAGAGGAAGCCCAGCTTCTATAAACAATACATGGTAATTAGAATTAAAATAATATAATTAAAAACTCGCTGAAATAGATATTAAATATAGAATTGTATTTTGAATAATATAGTTAAAAAAATCACTAAAATAGATATTTAGGGGTTTGGGGGCAAAAAGACATTTTGGGGTTGTCATCTTTTTAGCGTTAGTACTCCTCAATGGCAAGATTATCAGTTATTTGTTTTATAAAGAAAAAGATATTAAATAAAAACAATACAGTATTATTTTTCAATATTTGAATTCTTTTTATTATGAATGTTTTGTCTTTTTGTCTATTTTATTGTCATTTTTAAAACCCATGTCTTTTGTACAACACTTCAGAGGGTGTTGGTGCTACACGTACTGATAATAACAATACTAGCAGCTGCAGGTTACAGCTGACCTGTCCAGGACTCAGCGAGGAAAGTGACTCTAGCTGTAGGAAAGCTTGGTACGGCCTTTGGTTGCATACATATTGTCTTTTTTTTTCCTGAATTCCTCGCCTTATTTATTCAGTCTGGGATTGAAAACAGGTTTTACGCTACATTTAGCCCAGCTGGATCCGGCTCACTTACAGTAGAAGAAACGCACTTCACCATACACTCCGTGTCTTCGCCGTCTTCAACTGAGTTTGTGGATGGAAACTAGAAAAGGCTTAGCTAGGGTTATGTACTATTTTACTCCACTGTTTCACCCTGGAAAATAAACATAAATTCATGGATGCATTCCTTATTTCTCAAACAGTGTGTAAACAGACCGATTTGTCAGTTCTAACTGCAAGTTATCCCAATGCGTCCTGCGTCTGTTGAAGCACACCTTCTTCACCTGCTACATTCCTGATACAATGTTTTTTTTTTTTCCATTATTTTTATTATTAATTTGAACAATTCCAATTTTTTTTAGAGGCTTTGACTGATCAGGCCGGACACTGGTCCTGTACAACCAATAATTCAGAAGCTCTGGTGTGCAATGGTAACTTCACACCTTTTTGCAAGAGCTGAGCTTCTGCATGTAGTCCATGCAGTATTTGTATCTGAAGTGTGCTCAGAAAAATACATATATATACCATATGACCAAAGGTTTTTGGGCACCTGACCATCACACCAATTATATGGCCAAAAACATGTGGACATCCCTCCTAAAAAAATTTAGTTCAGGTGAAGTTTAATGCTATGATACACAAAGACATTTCTTCTCTTCCAAATTTGTGGTAACAGTTTGGGGAAGTGTTTGTGGGTGTCCTTCTCGCTGATTGCTGAACTAGATGCTATTTGTGTTATAGATGAATGAAAAATCAATAAATAAATAAGTATTAAGTGATCTAAAATGTGAGCGCTCTGATGCTAAAAGTGGAAAAAATTCCTAAAGTGAGCTGCAAAATCTGAGAGTAAACGCAAACCCGTGAATAAAAATTGATGAATGGTGATTTTGCGCAAAATCACCATTCATCAAGTTTGGGGAAGACCCTTTTCTGTTCCAGCATGACTGCACCCCTGTGTAAAATGTCAACTCAATAAAAACATAGTTTGATGAGCTGGTGTGGAGGAACTAGGGTGGCTTGCACAGCCCTGACCTCAACCCTACTGAACACCCTTGGGATGAACTGGAACATCAATTGCAAGCTAGACCTTTTTAACACACGTCTGAGACCTCACAAATGTTTATGGCTGAATGGTCACTGTGACGGGAGTCACTTTTGGGCGCAGGGTGCCCAAGAAAAGAATCCTGAATCCTGAACCCTGAGAATATGATTGGATTACTTCAAATGGGACAGTGATATTCATTAACAATATCTCTCAAGCAATATGAAGATTTTATCCCCCGTACACTGGAAGAGCTATGGCCAGGAAGTATAACTCCTAATATGGACATTCCAGGAAGTTCAATGTAAGAGACCGACCGTCTATTGGTTAACGATGTTGCTTTTGTCTGGATAAGTAAATCGTGTTAATCTTGTCTGAGGCAGTTTTCCCTTCACCTATTATTAAGTGTGCTAATGAACTCACCTGTTGTCCGCTAGGGGAGGTATTGACACTCAGAATAATGTGTATTGGGGGCTCTTTATGTAACCATTGTGTGATGTTGTGGGTGGATCCGGGTCATGTGGCGCCTGCGGTATTTTTAAGTATATAAAAAGAGCCTGCATTCGTTTCAATTCCTGTTTGACCCTCCGTACAGAGCCTCGTCTCGTACTTGGGGGAAATAATTATTCGTATGGGTTTCTTGTTTGGCTGATTAGAGTGTTCGGTAGCTGCCTTTGTGTTCGGAAATGGAATGTCCTAAACGGCTTTAACCCCTTTCATACTCGGGGTGTCGTTACAGTCACCAACTCCCATCTCCAAAATCTGTTGGGAATCCTTCCCAGTTGCGTGGAGGTTGTTATAGCTGTGAAGGGGCCAACTCCATGTTAACACACCATGGATCAACAGAATAGCGTCCAAACTAATTTTTTATTGCATGATCACATCACAGAATGGTGCAACGTTTTCGGAGACATGCAGGGCACTTTCGTCACATGCCTGACAAAGGGGCCATGCATTGCTCTAAAACGTTGCACCACTCTGGGATGTGATCATGCAATAAAAAATCAGTTTGGACGCTATTCTGTTGAACCATGGTGTGCTGGCAAATATCTGCATTATGACTTTTAAACCAGTCTCCAGCTGGTCATTGCTGCAGCACCCAATTGAGAGATGCCTACCACATACAATGAGCGCTGCCTACCAGATGCATTGAGAGATGCCTTTTGGAGGCATTGAGGGTATTGAGAGCTGCCTACTGGAGGTATTGAGAGCTGCCTTCTGGATGCATTGAGAGATGTCTAATGGACAGGGGCGTAGATAAGGGGGGGTCAGGAGTATTCAACCCCCCCAGGGCCAAAATGAAATGCATGGTGTCCCTGCTCTGCAGCCACACATGACACCAGCGACAGGCAGCACTGCAGTTAGTGGCACACAGAGTGTAATAATGCTGCTGCAGCAAGTGTAATAGATGATTAAGCATTCCCGCACGTATGTTGTGGTACACCGCCAGGCCAGTCTATTGGGCTCGGGCTGAAGGCTGACAGATCTATCACCAGGCAGCACAGTGGGAGCCGGCGGTGCTTGTAGTCCTGCCCACTACCCAACACAATACACACTATGTATTCCCGTTAGCTTGCAGTGCCACTCCCACCTTGGGATTGGGAGTGGAGCTTTGCCTGGGCCCTGTAGAGCAGAGTGCTTGTAAAGTGCTGTGTAGCCGTGGCCCCCCACATGGATGAACTGCTGCTGTCCTGTCCAGGTATGTTCCTCTTACTCCTCTGGCTTAGTCTCAGAGAGTCTCAGAGTGTGTCCTCAGACTTACCACTGCTCAGACTGCTGTGCTGCTGGCATTTTGCTGTTCATACTAGGTAATCGTGAGTCAGTGTGGCAACTAGCAAAGTATGTGATTGAGGCTGGCTGGGCTAAATTTTTCATTGCTTGTGTTACTGACAGTTGACTGAGGCTAAGCTGAGTTTTCTATTGCTTGTGTTACTGACAGTCTAGCTTGGCATTGTCAAGCTTGTTGTGGTGCTCACTGGCTTACTGATTCAGCACTTGCAGTTTTATTGTATTTTCTTTGCAGGTATGGTATGTCTTACTGTTGTACTGTAATGTTACTTTGTTTATTGTTAATCATCATTTGCTTAGCAGGTACACCATTCAGCTGTAGCATGGTTTTATTTATTCTGACAGCAACAGCGTTTGCTCCCACGATACGTAAAGCCGTGACTCCAGTGCTGTATGAGGTGATTTCACCCCCACAGTTTAAAAAAAAGAGCATAGATGCCAAAGCATGGGGGCAGGGGTGGAGGGGCGATTTGCTCCTAACATTAGGGGCGGATTGCCACCATGCTTTGGCATATATTTTTTAGGCACAGTTTGCGATAAAAAAAATAAGTTGTTTTATTGAGTTAATGTTTTATTGTTACCATTGTTTGCTTTTCAGTTACGCCATTCAGATGCAGCACTGATTTATTAATTTTGACAGCAACAGCATTTTCTCTCACGATACGTAAATCAGCGATTCCAGCTCTGTAGGAGGTGATTTCACAACCACAGTTAAAAAAAATGGTGCGTGTATGCCCATCATTAGAAGTGGGTGGGTGGATGAAGGGCAGTATTCTAATGGTGGGCATACCCACCAATCAATCTATTTTTTTCATTCAGCCCACAGGCTGAATGAAAAAAAGAACATTAAAATATATGCCCAACAAGGACCAGCAACGTACTGGTATGTTGCTGGACTTTAAATGGCTATACCAGAATGATGCCTGCAGGTTTAGGTATCATCTTGGTATCATTCTTTTTAGCCAGCGGTCGGCTTTCATGTAAAAGCAATTCTTGAGGCTAATTAGCCTCTTGACTGCTTTTACAAGCAGTGGGATGGAACATCCCCCCTCCTGCCGTCTTCCATGGTTTTCTCTGGCTCTTCTGTCCCACCAGGGAACCAAAGAATGCAGCCGGTGGTTCCGCCAGCTGACCATAGAGCTGATCGGAGACCAGAATGGCTCCAATCATCTCTATGGCCTAAGAAACCGGAAGCTACGAGCATGGTTTCGTCGGATATAAACAGCGCCATTGGGAAATTGGGAAAGCATTTTATTGCACCGATCTTGGTGTGGTCAAATGCTTTCAGGGCAGAGGAGAGATCTAGGGTTTAATAGAACCCAATCTTTTAAAAAAAAGAGTACCTGTCACTACCTATTTCTATCATAGGGGATATTTACATTCCCTGAGATAACAATAAAAATTATAAAAAAATAATAATAATTAAAGGAACAATAAAAAATAAATTAAAAAAAAGCACCCCTGCCCCCCTGTGCTCACAGGCGAAAACAAGCGTCTGTCTTGTGTCGTATGTAAACAGCAATTTCACCATGCATGTGAGGTATCACCATGAATGTCAGATCAAGGGCAGTCATTTTAGCAGTAGACCTCCTCTGTAAATCTAAAGTGGTAACCTGTAAAGGCTTTTAAACGTTTTTAAAAATGTATATAGTTTGTTCTCAACGTGCCTCTCAGCAATTAGCTTGGGGTGTCTACTTTCCAAAATGGGATAATTTGGGGGGTTTGTGCTATCTGGAAATTTTATTGCCTTTGAAAAGTGTGATGTAGTGAGGAGTGAAATAAAAAATTTACGCCCTTAGAAATCCTGAAGGTGGTGATTGGTTTTCGGGGTCCTGTACGCAGCTAGGCTCCCGAAAAGTCTCACACATAAGGTATCCCCATACTCAGGAGAAGCAGCAGAATATAGTTTAAGGGGTGTAATTCCACATATAACCATGGCATGTGTGAGCAATATATCATTTAGTGATAACTTTGTGTAATTATGTTTATTTTTTTGTCATTTTTCAATCACTTGTGACAAAAAAATAAAAAATATTCAATAGGCTCAACATGCCTCTCAGCAATTTCCTTGGGGTCTCTACTTTCCAAAATGGGGTCATTTGTGGGGGGGGGGGGGGGGTGTACTGCCCTGCCATTTTAACACTTATAAACAATAAATTCCAGAAACTGTACCTTAGTTTGTAGACGCTATAACTTTTGCACAAATCAATAAATATACACTTATTGACATTTTTTTTTTTTTTTTTTTACCAAAGACATGTGGCTGAATACATTTTGGCCTAAATGTATGACTAAAATTGAGTTTATTGGATTTTTTTAAACAAAAAGTAGAAAATATATTTTTTTTTCAACATTTTTGGTCTTTTTCCGTTTATATCACAAAAAATAAAAACCGCAGAGGCAATCAAATACCATTAATAGAAAGCTCTATTTGTGGGGAAAAAAGGACGCAAATTTCGTTAAATTTCGTTAAAGCAGCGCAGTGCCATATAGTAAAAAGTGCTCTGGTCATTGAGCAGCCAAATCTTCCGAGGCTGAAGTGGTTAAGGTCACAAAAATTTTCAATAGCAAATGGAAGCAAAAAAAAAAAAAAAAGCAGTTTAATTCCAGAGTGGCGGATCAGGTTCCCAGTTGCTACCTATATTCCTTTCCTGCCGAAGCGTGAATTATTCCGAAAGGCGACAATTTTCCCTGTCAGTTTTAACACGTTGTTACGCTTAACATGCGATTCATAATCCTCACTTGGCATCGCAACATGATTCCCGACATTTATTAATTTATGCTAATTAAGAGCTTCTCGTTTTTACCCCTTAATTCAGTGAACATAAAGAATAAAAATAATGACAGACAAGCTGTTAACTCATCTATTCCTGCCTTTGATACTCATGTTTATAAGAAATAAAATGCAATTCAAGTCAAGGGTTTGTTACCAAGAAAGTTACAAGAGAAGTAAATAAGTATCTTTATATGTCTGTATAATACAAGTTCATATCATCTGATGTGCTTAGGTTCAGCGAGTGGGTATACCCATGACTGTACATACAGTGCCTTGCAAAAGTATTCACCCCCTTGGCTTTTTACCTATTTTGTTGCATTACAGCCTTTAGTTCAATGCACAATAGTCAAAGTTGGTGAAGTAAAATTAGAAAAATATATACATAAAACTATTTTTCAGAAATAAAAAACTGATAATTGGCATGTGCGTATGTATTCACCCCTTTGTTAGGAAGCCCATAAAAAGCTCTGGTACAACCAATTACCTTCAGAAGTCACATAATTAGTGAAATGACGTCCACCTGTGTGCAATCTAAGTGTCACATGATCTGTCATTACATATACACACCTTTTTGAAAGGCCCCAGAGGCTGCAACACCTAAGCAAGAGGCACCACTAACCAAACACTGCCATGAAGACCAAGGAACTCTCCAAACAAGTAAGGGACAATGTTGTTGAGAAGTACAAGTCGGGGTTAGGTTATAAAAAAAAATATCCAAATCTTTGATGATCCCTAAGAGCACCATCAAATTTATCATAACCAAATGGAAAGAACATGGCACAAAAGCAAACCTGCCATGAGACGACCGCACACCAAAACTCACGGACCGGACAAGGAGGGCATTAAACAGAGAGGCAGCACAGAGACCTAAGGTAACCCTGGAGGAGCTGCAGAGTTCCACAGCAGAGACTGGAGTATCTGTACATAGGACGCCAATAAGCCGTACGCTCCATAGAGTTGGGCTTTATGGCAGAGTGGCCAGAAGAAAGCCATTACTTTCAGCAAAAAACAAAATGGCACGTTTTGAGTTAGCGGAAAGGCATGTGGGAGACTCCCAAAATGTATGGAGGAAGGTGCTCTGGTCTGATGAGATTAAAATTGAACTTTTTGGCCATCAAAGGAAACGCTATGTCTGGCGCAAACCCAACACATCACCCAAAGAACACCATCCCCACTGTGAAACATGGTGGTGGCATCATCATGCTGTGAGGATGTTTTTCAGCAGTCAGGACTGGGAAACTGGTCAGAGTTGAGGGAAAGATGGATGGTGCTAAATACAGGGAAATTCTTGAGCAAAACCTGTACCACTCTGGGTGGGATTTGAGGCTAGGACGGAGGTTCACCTTCCAGCAGGACAATGACCCCAAACACACTGCTAAAGCAACACTTGAGTGGTTTAAGGGGAAACATGTAAGTGTGTTGGAATGACCTAGTCAAAGCCCAGACCTCAATCCAATAGAAAATCTGTGATCAGACTTAAAGATTCCTGTTCACAAGTGCAAACCATCCAACTTGGAGCTGGAGCAGTTTTGCAAGGAGGAATGGGCAAAAATCCAAGTGGTAAGCTGTGGCAAGCTCATAGAGACCTATCCAAAGCCACTTGGAGCTGTGATAGCCACAAAAGGTGGCTCTACAAAGTATTGACTTTAGGGGGGGAATAGTTATGCACATTGACCTTTTCTGTTATTTTGTCCTATTTGTTGTTTGCTTCACAATAATAATAATAAAAAAACATCTTCAAAGTTGTGGGCATGTTCTGTAAATTAAATGATGCAAATCCTCAAGCAATCCATGTTAATTCCAGGTTGTGAGGCAACAAAACACGAAAAATGCCAAGAGGGGTGAATACTTTTGCAATGAAACATCTGACATAGATCTCCAGATAGAGATAGCGCCTACTGGCCCATGGGAGTGACCCACCATTCTATAGAATAGATAGCAAAGAGGTACTATAATCATTCCGTTAAAAGTCATAGTATTCAAATATATACAGTGCCTTGAAAAAGTATTCATACCCCTTGACATTTTCCACATTTTGTCAGGTTACAACCAAAAGCGTAAAAGTGTATTTTGCCCATTCTTCTTTGCAAAATAGCTCAAGCTCTGGGACTTTGGGACTTTTCATACTAAAGGTGGATGATTGATTGCTGGGACCGCCCCACTGTGTAGCAACCCTTTACCTGCTTCTTAGTGAACAAACAGCATACAGGAGGGATCACATATATATTACTGTAATTATCAGTTCTCCCTATAGGTTCAGATAAAGCTGGCGTGTAAACCCCCAAAAAAGGGACTAAAATGCAATTAAAAGAAGAGAGGACCTTTATTATTATTATTATTATATATATATATATATATTATATTTTTTATATATATTTATATATATATACATACTATATATATATATATATATATATATATATATTATATATATATATATATATATATATATATATATATAAAATACAATATATATATATATATATATATATATATATAAAATACAATATATATATATATATATATATATATATATATATATATATATATATATATATATATATATATATATATATATATATATATATATATATATATATATATATATATATATGCTTCAAAGCTGGCGTTATTATGACCAGATATTTGTCTCTCATGCAGTATTATCTTTTGAAATATCTTTTTTTTTTTTCTCTAGAGTTTTGTGTGTTTACTACAAAATGTACATCTTTACAGAAAACAAAGGGAAAGCTCTGAGAAAAAAATAAAAATAAAAGGGTAATAATATTTGACATCATGTCAGCCGTCCTAGCATTGCTCCCATTATCCTCTTTTCTCTTAAGCAAATGATGTATAGGAAACATTACGGTGTTTTCAGTAATAGCAGGGAGAGCGTGAGAAGCCCCAGATTGCATGTAACTGAAGAAAGAGTGCAGTTTAAATGTCAATTCCTTCATGAAAACACAGAAATAGCGCATCAATGCACCCTCAGCACCTGACACCAGGAGCTCCGGAGACACCTCAACATGTCTTCAGTGGCATAAATAAGACAGATGCAGATAGGGAAAAGTGCAGGGAGGTTCTCTGTTTGAAGAAATGGATAAAAATGACTACAAGTTCCCATGGAGAGTGCAGTAAATTTGCTTTCAATTCTAAAGGGCAATTTCCTCGAAATGGCTAAACACACAGTTGAATCATTGAAGCTGAAGTTTAATCTGCTTATATTTTGCCTTTTTGTGGTTCTGCCCTTCCCTCTCAAAAATATGCTAATGACATGAATACATAAAAAACCTTTCTCTTTTGAATACCTACTGTATTTTAGGTATACCTCCCCACATTTTGAGATGGGAATGAGGGACACCTACTAACAAACGCCCCCTGCCACACCCCCTTAAAGGAGAATTAACCAAAAAAAAAAAGGTTAACCACTTTCAGACCGGACCATTTTGCTGGCTTAAGACCAGACCACTTTTTGCGATTCGGCACTGCGTCGCTTTAACTGACAATTGCGCGGTCGTGCGACGTGGCTCCCAAACAAAACTGACGTCCTTTTTTTCCCCGCAAATAGAGCTTTCTTTTGGTGGTATTTGATCGCCCCTGCGGTTTTTATTTTTTGCGCTATAAACAAAAAAAGAGCGACAATTTTGGAAAAAAAAAACATTATTTTTTTACTTTTTGCTATAATAAATATCCCCCAAAAAATATATAAAAAAAACATTTTTTCTCCTCAGTTTAGGCCGATACGTATTCTTCTACATATTTTTGGTAAAAAAAAATCGCAATTACCGATTTTTGATTGGTTTGCGCAGAAGTTATAACATTTACAAAATAGGGGATAGCATTTTTATTAATAATTATTTTTTACTAGTAATGGTGGCGATCAGCAATTTTTATTGTGACTGCGACATTATGGCGGACACATCGGACATTTTAAAAACATTTTTGGGACCATTGTCATCTATACAGCAATCAGTGCTATTTAAATGCACTGATTCCTGTGTAAATCACACTGGCGGTGAAGGGGTTAACCACTAGGTGGCAGTGTAGGGGTTAAGTGTTCCTAGAGGCGTGTTACTAACTGTAGGGGGGCGTGACTGTGAGCTAGTGAACACTGATCTCTGCTCCAATCACAGGGAGCAGAGATCGGTGTCACTAGTTGCTAGGCAGAACGGGGAGATGCTGTTTATTTCCGCATCTCCCCGTTCAGCCATACTGCGAGACGATCGCGGGTATCCCCGCGGCGATCGAGTCCGCGGGACCCGCGAACCGGACTCACGGGGGTCCCGACCGGCGTGCGCTCTATCGCTCTATTTAAGAGACACGGAAAATTACGAATCGAAAAAAAAAAGTTACGAATCGAAAAAAAAAGTTACGAATCGAAAAAAAAGTTACGAATGTACTTATTTTTTCATTCAATCCATTCGAAGCACGTTAAGCAACGCCATTGTAAGAGACACGGAAAATTACGAATCAAAAAAAAAAAAAAAAAAGTTACGAATGTACGAATTTTTTCGTTCAATCTATTCAAAGCACGTTAAGCAGCACCATTGTAAGGGACACGGAAAATTACCAATTCAACAACAAAAAAAAGTTACGAATGTACAAATTTTTTCGGTCATTTTCGTTGTTCCTGTTTTCGTTTTTCGGATTTTCTTCATTCGTACATTCGTTGTTTCTAATTAGTTTTTTTCGGATTTTCGTTGTTTTTCGGATTCGTTCGATTCGAACATTCGTTAATCGGATTCGTTCGATTCGAACGATTTGTTCATTTGTACGAAAACGAACGAACGAAAATAACGAAGAAAAACTAAAAACGAAAAAAAAACTAAACGAATTGCACATGTCTAATCCCCAGAGAGCCCCCCCCCCACTTACATCAGGGTCCCCGGAGAGCCCCCTTACATCAGGGTCCCCAGAGAGCCCCCCTTACATCAGGGTCCCCGGAGAGCCCCCCTTACATCAGGGTCCCCGGAGAGCCCCCCTAACATCAGGGTCCCCGGAGAGCCCCCTTACATCAGGGTCCCCAGAGAGCCCCCTTACATCAGGGTCCCCGGAGAGCCCCCCTTACATCAGGGTCCCCGGAGAGCCCCCCCTAACATCCGGGTCCCCGGAGAGCCCCCCTTACATCAGGGTCCCCGGAGAGCCCCCTTACATCAGGGTCCCCGGAGAGCCCCCTTACATCAGGGTCCCCGGAGAGCCCCCCTTACATCAGGGTCCCCGGAGAGCCCCCCTAACATCAGGGTCCCCGGAGAGCCCCCTTACATCAGGGTCCCCAGAGAGCCCCCTTACATCAGGGTCCCCAGAGAGCCCCCCTTACATCAGGGTCCCCGGAGAGCCCCCCTAACATCAGGGTCCCCGAAGAGCCCCCCTTATATCAGGGTCCCCGGAGAGCCCCCTTACATCAGGGTCCCCAGAGAGCCCCCCTTACATCAGGGTCCCCAGAGAGCCCCCCTTACATCAGGGTCCCCGGAGAGCCCCCTTACATCAGGGTCCCCGGAGAGCCCCCCTAACATCAGGGTCCCCGAAGAGCCCCCCTTATATCAGGGTCCCCGGAGAGCCCCCTTACATCAGGGTCCCCAGAGAGCCCCCCTTACATCAGGGTCCCCGGAGAGCCCCCCTTACATCAGGGTCCCCGGAGAGCCCCCTTACATCAGGGTCCCCGGAGAGCCCCCCTTACATCAGGGTCCCCGGAGAGCCCCCCCTCCCCTTGGTGACCCCTGCAGAGACTCTGGGCTAAAAGCCACCCCCCTAGCAACGCCACTGCTATGACCTATCTAGGATGGTGATACATTACAATTTAAGGTCAGTTTTTCTTTGATAATGAAATCAATAAGAAGATATCCATAAACAATTGCTACCAAATGAAGCATTTTGTCCTCAAAAAAACAAGGTATAATTCACCTGGGGTGCCTCGGGATTTGGCATACTTTTAATGGGTGCCAAGACAGAAAAATCAAGAAATGCCATTGCTGGTGACACCATCACTTGGCTTTGCAATGGCTGCAGATGTTGGACCGCCTGGGGGACCTCACCACGGGAGGTATTAAAGCCCAGTGCTTGATTCAGCCTCCCAGCTGTCAGACAAAACAGAAACATCCGCTCCTTTGGGTGGAGTCCCAAAAAATCCTCCTTTTTCTCCTTGTGGTCCTCAGCCGGGAGGCAAGATTACGGCGTTTAGAAAGCGCCCATGATTCCTTCTCACCTAAAGGTTTAACACAGATTGAAGCTATGGCGCCCCGGCGTCGTCAGAAAACACACGCGGGGAATTTTTTTCTATTCCTAAACAGATTCAGCTTTCCGTTGCTGCGATCCGGCCCCGCAGCCATGCGTAACCCATTTTCGGCATCTTTTTTCCCCGCTGAGTGTATGGACTTCTAACGAGACCCTGATGGGAAGTCGGGTTTAAGACATTACTCTCAGCAGGTTATCTGATCTTTATTTGCCGAATGCATTCAGCTGTGTCCCTATCTCTAAACAATATGAGGAATGAAATGCACGGCACGCTCCATCACTTCAAGCTCATCTTGATTTGCGGAGACAATTACACGAGCCTTCCTCCAGCGGCCGACGTGCTCCGAGAGATGCGCTGCACTCGGCCTCTGCAGGAGAGATTTTTTTTTTTAGAGTTTATTCGGGGCTAACCCTTTGCCTGCTGCCAGCAGTTCTGAGAAATATGGGTTCAAACCCTAATGGGCCGTACACACGATAGGATTTTCCGACAACAAATGTTGGATGTGAGCTTGTTGTTGGAAAGTCCGACCGTGTGTAGGCTCCATAGAACATTTGTTGTCGGAATTTGCGCCAAGAAATGTTTGAGAGCAGGTTCTCAAAATTTTCCGACAACAAGACTTGTTGTCGGAACTTCCGAGCGTGTGTACACAATTCCGGAATCAAGCAGAAGAGCCGTGCTGGCTATTGAACTTAATTTTTCTCGGCTCGTCGTACGTGTTGTACATCACAGCGTTCTTGACGTTCGGAATTTCCAACAACATTTGTGTGACCGTGTGTATGCAAGACAAGTTTGAGCCAACATCCTTCGGAAAAAAATCCATGGTTTTGTTGTCAGAAAATCCTATCGTGTGTACATAGCCTTATGCCCCATACACACGGTCGGATTTTCCGATGGATTCTGTCCTATCGGACAATGTTGTCGGAAATTCCGACCGTGTGTAGGCACCATCGGACAGTTTCCATCGGATTGTCCGACGGACAAAGTTCTATCTCCTGCTGGATAAATTTTCCGACAACAAAGTCCGATCACACCAATTCCGATCGTGTGTATCGAATTCCGACGGACAAAGTGCCACGCATGCTCAGATCACATTACAAGACCAAAGCTATTGGCTACTACCCTCTACGTAGTCCCGTCGTAGGCAACAAACGTCACCACGTTCAGAATAATCGGATTTTCCGACAACTTTGTCCGACCGTGTGTATGCAACACCAGTGTCGTACAAAATCCGTCGGACCAAATCAGATGGATTTGGTGGTCGGATTTTCCGACCGTGTGTATAGGGCTTAACAGTGAACTTCTCTTATTCAGTCTATTTTTGTCTGTTAAATAGTATTTTGATTTACACTATATTGTCAAAAGTATTGGGACACCTGCCTTTACACACACATTACTTTAATGGCATCCCAGTCTTATGCCCCGTACACACGGTCGGAAATTCCGACCACAAAATCCGTCTGATTTTTTCCGACGGATTTTGTCGGACACTGGTGTTGCATACACACGGTCAGACACAGTTGTCGGAAAATCCGATTATTCTGAATGTGGCGACGTTCGTTGCGTACGACGGGACTAGGTAGAGGCTAGTAGTTGGTCTTGTGATTTGATCTGAGCATGCGTGGCACTTTGTCCATCAGAATTCGCTACACGCGATCGGAAAAAGTCCGATCGGACTTTGTTGTCAGAAAATTTGAGAGCAGGATCAAATTTTTTTCGACGGAAAAAGTCAGATGGCGCCCACACACGGTCGGATTTTCCGACAACATTGTCCGATAGGACATTTTCCGTCGGAAAATCCGACCGTTTGTACGGGGCATTAGTCCGTAGGGTTCAATATTGAGTTGGCCCACCCTTTGCAGCTATAACAGCTTCAACTCTTCTGGGAAGGCTGTCCACAAGGTTTAGGAGTGTGTCTATGGGAATGTTTGACCATTCTTCCAGAAGTGCATTTGTGAGGTCAGGCACTGATGTGGAAGAGAAGGCCTGGCTCACAGTCTCTGCTCTAATTCAACCCAAAGGTGTTCTATTGGGTTGAAATCAGGACTCTGTGCAGACCAGTCAAGTTCCTCCACCCAAAGCTCGCTCATCCATGTCTGTATGAGCGGAACGGAATGACGGAACGATCACATCGGTACAGTGAGAGGGGAGAATCGGAGAGGGGGAGAGATGGGACCAGCGCTGTGGGCTGGATGTGTAGTGCCCACAGCACTCTGCCAACACTGTGCAATACTCGCCAATACTCTGCAATAAATTTGAATAGAAACAAAGAATTTTTTATTTATTTTTTACTGAATTTTCAGTTTTTTTTTTTGATTTATAGCGCAAAAAATAAAAAACCAGTGGTGATTAAATACCACCAAAAAAAAAAACCAAAATAAAGCTCTATTTGTGTGAAAAAAAGGACAAAAAATTCATTTGGGTACAGTGTGAGAGCACTGAAAGCTGAAAATTGGTCTGGTTAGGAAGGGGGTTTAAGTGCCCAGTGGGTAAGTGGTTAAAGCATGACATGTTTGGTATCTATTGACTTGGTGTAGCATCATCTTTTATGTTCTACCAAAAAAAACTGGGTATTATATTGTGTTTGTGTTCACTAAAACTTGTTAAAGTGTATTTCTTTCCTGAAAATTTGCATTGGGGAAAGAAAACGCTGCAGTTATAACAGAGAAGACCAATAGGCCATAAAAATACTACTAGTTGGCAGTTTTTTTCAAGTGTAATTTCCCTTTAAAAGAGTTGCTCCCCATCAAACGGTATTTTATGTTTTGCATTGGTCCCCCATGGCAGTATCCAGCTCCCGGTGCCCATCGTTTGATTCGAGGGGTCCTAATGCCATGTTTAACCACCAAGCCAGCAGGGAAAAGTAATTTACCAGCCGTCAATTTTATTGGTATTTTTTTTTTCTTTGTATACCATTTGCTGTAGTACATCCTGCAAATCCTATGAAGCTAATCCACAGCAATGATGTTGAACCAACGCTGAAGCCCGCGCATGTAGACAGGAAGTGGCACTCCAATCGAGCCCCAATCCCTGTGCTAAGCAATCCTCGCTGAGATTATAAGAGGAAATGCCTAGGCATTTTTAATAAGAGCGGCATTATCTCCAGCATTTCAAACCTTCTTTTGATCTTTGCTTATCCTTTGCAGCTTCATGTCAGCCCTTGAGAACAGGTCCACTTTAACACCCACAGCTCCAGAGATCATTAGCCTCCAGCATACAGTAAATCTGGCACTGACCTTCAAATTTATTGTGCTGCAGTTACCAGATGAAGGCAGAGCCTCCATATTGGATATTTTTTATATACTTGCAACTCGGAGATGGTTGCCCATTTCATTCACCTGTGTGACAATTTATACATGTTCCGTAATTCAGGTAGACTGTAAATTCTGGTTCTCACTCAGCAAGTTCAAGGAAATATTGATCCCTCTCTAGTAGGATCGATACAATGTTACTATTGAAGGGTTCACACTGTAAAACACTTTCAGGGTCAACTTCAGAAAATTCCCCTTTATGGCAACAAGAAGCGGCATTGTGTGCGATGTTTTTCTTGTGCTGCTCATCTAATAGGACTTACGTCTTACCGACTCTCGTGGTCATTAAATCCTCCAAGGTGACAGTCATTTTATGTTACTGTTATATGTAGTCTGTAATGATATTAAAAAAAAAAAAAAAGATACAGTATGTGTTTCCCATTTCTAGGTAGGTTTTATTTATAGGAAGTTGGATATATAAAATGTGCTTGTGGTTGTACAGTTAATCTTTTGGAGTGTTGCTCATAAGTGTCTATGAGAGTCCCCCTTTACACCCAGCAGGGCCCATCAGAGTTTCCCTTTAGTTCTAGGCAGAGGCAGCTCTCTAATTAGGCAAATTAGGCCGCCGCCGCCTAAGGCCTCGCACTCATAGGGGCCACGCGGGCACCTAATTTGCCTAATTGAAGAGCTGCTCTATCGCACTGGCTGCAATGTTTCTTATGCCCTGTCCTTGGCCAGCTCCTCCGATCTAGGAGTACCCAATGGAGTCCCCCCCTTACATCCAGAAGAGCCCATGAAAGTCCCCTTTTACAACCAGAAGTTCCCATCTGAGTTTTATCTTAGGTCCAGGAGTGCCCATCAGAGTCACGGTTTATATCCAGGAGTGACCATCTGAGACCCCTATACATCCAAGAGTGCCCATGAGTACCCCCCACCCCTACATCACGGAGTGCTTATCAGAGTTTCCTTTTAGGTCCAGGTGTGCCCATCAGAGTCCCATTTTATATCCAGGAGTGCACATCTGAGTTTCATCTTAGGTCCAAGTGTGCCCATCAGAGTCCTCCCTTACATTCTAGAGTGTCCATCAGAGTCACCCTTTACATCCAAGAGTGACCATCAGAGACTCTATACATCCAGGAGTGCCCATCAGAGTTTCACTTTACATCCAGGAGTGTCAATGAGTACCCCCCCCCCCCTCTTACATCCAAGAGTGCGTATCAGAGTTTTCTCTTAGGTCCAGGTGTGCCCATCACCATACCTCCCAACTGTTTGAGATGGGAACGTGGACACCTATTAGTAAAAGTATGTAGGCATAGAACACGCCCCCTTCCACACCTCCTTAATGGAGAATAACAAAAAAAAATATATATTAGTTACACCCACAAGTGTAAGTGCTTTTTTTTAACACTACTATTCCTTTAAACTGGCCTTTGAAGCTTACAAATACAACAATTTAGAAACTGGATGAAAGGTTTAGCACTGGGAAACACTTTTTTTGAAAGATAAATAGTGCATTTTATATTCATCTATATAGATCAGACCAAAATGAGAGACAGATGAGGAGGAAAGAGGGACAGGGGGACTTTGTTCCAAATCAGGGTCAGTCCCTCGAAATTAGGGACAGTTGGGAGCTATGCATCAGAGCCACCCCTTACATTCAGGAGTGTCCATAAGGCCCCTTTCACACCGGGGCATTTTTCAGGCGGTACAGCGCTAAAAATAGCGCCTGTACACCGCCTGAAAAAATCCGGCCCCATTCACTCCAGTATGAAAGCCGGCGGGCTTTCACACTGGAGCGGTGCGCTAGCAGGACGGCAAAAAAAGTCCTGCTAGCAGCATCTTTGGAGCGGTATAGGAGCGGTGTATTCACCGCTCCTATACCGCTCCTTCCCATTGATTTGAATGGGAAACCGCGGTAAAACCGCGGCAATACCTCTGTGGGGGTCTTTAACCCTTTTTCGGCCGCTCGCGGGGGGTAAAACCGCACCGCGAGCGGCCGAATACCGCGGTTAAAAACGACGGTAAAGCAGCGCTAAATATAGCGCTGCTTTACCGTCACCGCGGCTCCCCGCCCAAGTGTGAAAGGGGCCTAAGAGACCTCTTACATCCAGGAGTGCCCATCAGAGACCCCTTACATCCAGGAGAGCCCATCAGAGACCCCTTACATCCAGGAGAGCCCATCAGAGACCCCTTACATCCAGGAGTGCCCATCAGAGACCCCTTACATCCAGAAGAGCCCATCAGAGACCCCTTACATCCAGGAGAGCCCATCAGAGACCCCTTACATCCAGGAGTGCCCATCAGAGACCCCTTACATCCAGGAGAGCCCATCAGAGACCCCTTACATCCAGGAGAGCCCATCAGAGACCCCTTACATCCAGGAGAGCCCATCAGAGACCCCTTACATCCAGGAGAGCCCATCAGAGACCCCTTACATCCAAGAGTGCCCATCAGAGACCCCTTACATCCAGGAGAGCCCATCAGAGTTTCTCCATACATCCAGACGTGCCCATCAGAAACCCCTTACATCCAGGTGAGCCCATCAGAGTTACCCCTTACATCCAGGAGTGCCCATCAGAGACCCCTTACATCCAGGAGTGCCCATCAGAGACCCCTTACATCCAGGAGAGCCCATCAGAGACCCCTTACATCCAGGAGAGCCCATCAGAGTTTCTCCATACATCCAGACGTGCCCATCAGAAACCCCTTACATCCAGGTGAGCCCATCAGAGTTACCTCTTACATCCAGGAGTGTCCAATTGATTCCCCCTTTACATCCTAGAGTGCCCATGATTGCCCCCCTCCCTTACATCAAGGAGGACCCCTATAGAGTTTCCTCTTAGGTCATGGGGTGCCCATCAGAGTCCCTCCTTACATCCAGGAGTACCCATCACGTGGATTGGGGTATAGTCATGACTGGGTAGCTGGCAGTGGGTGCGCCAGTCTCCATATTACAATACACTGATCACTTCCAGTCAACTGGGCCTCCTGGGTAAGGTTCTAGTATAGAGGTTGGGGAATCCCCGGCCACTTCGTTTACAAACAGAACAAATCGGTCAGGAACTGTTATTTACTGGCAAATTTAATGGCAGTTTTTTTTCTTTGTAAATATTATGTTTACTTTATTACATCATAGAAGAGTGTCACCTCACAGGAATCCCCTAAGCATGTTATTTGAAAGAATTGTGGATCTGTAATGTTGTCATTCAAACTTTTTAAAGCCCTGCCCAGTGCCCTCCACCGAACTGTATTTTTTAAAACATACTTTTTGCATTTGTAAATGAGACCTCAAAGCAGAGCCCAGCTCACCGTTCCCTTTGTTTGACGATCCCTTGCTTACTAGCAAATGACCAAAACTGATTTTCAATGGGATTCAATGGGATTCAAATTTGCAATGTTTTTTTTTATTTATTTATTTTTTTCAGTTTACCAACATCCCTCAAACTTAAAGTGGTTGTAAACCTCAGACATGAAATATGAACAGCTGTTTTTTTTATTTTCCTTGCATGTCCCCCTCGGATCTACAGCAACTTTACTTCCAAGTGCACTTGCAGTGCAAAGTGGATTTTCCTTTAGTAAACGACCCCCTAAGTGTTATATCTGTCTGCTGCTTTATTCCTCTGCTATCAGCATGAGTTAGTTCTGAAAAGTCTTCCTGACACCAAGAGAAAAAAGGTGACAGGGAAGGAAGCTCCAGCACACAGCCTGTGTTTGACAGCCTCAGCTCTGTTGCTGTGTGCTGTGTGAAAAAGGGGGAGGGGGGGTGTCCCTTCCCTCCAATCAGCAATCACTGAGCTCTATAGAGCGTTACATGAGCTCCATGTCCCCTGATTTCCTTTCTGAAATCTCAGACAAGCGGTACAAATTCTGGACTGTGAATTGCTTTAGAAGGCAGGTGGCTGAAGATAAACAGGTACAACTTATGTAGGAGGATTTGTTTCATCTCTGTGTATCACCTGAGGCCAGTCACTTTACTGGGTATATGTAAGGGTTTACACCCACTTGAACGCAGGCACATTGAGTTCATCACTAGTCTGGGGGCCAGACTAGTGAGTTCATCACTAGTCTCTATAGGCAGAGCCTGTTTATCAGGTGGTGAGATACGCTTTTGGGTCGCATGAGCTCCAATGCTTATCTTGGTGCTTAGCAGTGGTGGCCGCTCCATTAGGTGGCACAGGGGCGCCGTCCCCCTTATCCGTGCACCCGGCCCCTAATCTACATGCAGGGCGCCAGTTGCATGGATTTCAGGGGGGGGGGGGTTGGAGCACCTGATTAGAGCCTGAGGCTCTAATTGGCTTTAAAAAAGGGTGGGCTGGGGGCGCAGAGAATTAATATTCGCTATTGTCTTCCTGCTTCTCCTGGCCAATCAGGAAGCAGATATTAAGACCCGATTAGCCAAGAGGAGAAGCGACTGTATTGGTCGGGAGCAAGAGGGGGGGCGCCTAGGAGGAGTTGCAGGGGGAAGCCCCAAAATTGTCCCGTACTTACCCTGGATGGGGTAAGTACGGGGCTGATGGATGAGCGACGAGGTGGGTTTGACCGATCGACTGACCGAACGAATGGGGGGGGGGGTCGGGTGGTTTGGTTGCTGCCCCCCCACCACAAAATAGAGCACCATCCACCACTGTTGTGCTCGGTAAGCTTGGCTCCATGACAGAAGTGGCAAAGCTTCAATAGCTTGCAGTGAGGGCCAGACATGCCAGGTATACGGTATTGGCAATATTCACACAAATGCCATTCTTGGGTAAACAGACATGGCAAAGTTTCACCGACATCACCGACCTATTCAAGAGGTCCTATTCTTCTCACATTTCCTATTTATATAAATTTCCTCCAATCAGGGACATCATAATCAACATCAATTAGAACATACAAAAACCTTGCTGGTATCTTTCATTATCTCCGCTGTATTGGACACTCTACCAGCTTTGATTATAATACATAATTCATTACATTTTTTTCATTGTATTTATAATCATTTCTTTCTTTTATCAATGCCTAATAATATCTCCATATTAAAACCTTCATAGAACCACTTGCCTACTGGGCACTTTTACCCTACCCAGTTTGTTATAAAATTTTGCAAACAGGTAATTTTTCTTCTTCACTGATGTGCACTGATGAGGCTGCACTGATGAGCACTGATAGGCTGCACTGATGGGCACAGATAAGATGGCACTGGTGGGTACTGATAAGTGACATTGATGGGCACTGATAGGCTGCACTGATGGGCATTGTTAGGCAGCACTGATGGGCACAGATAAGATGGCACTATTGGGTACTGATAGGTGACATTGATGGACACTGATAGGCTGCACTGATGGGCACAGATAAGATGGCACTATTGGGTACTGATAGGTGGCACTGATGGGCACTGATAGGCTACACTGATGGGCATAGATAAGATGACACTGGTGGGTACTGATAGGTGACACTGATGGGCACCGATAGGCGGCACTGATGGACACTGACAGGCTGCACTGATGGGCACTAATAGGCTGCACTGATGGGCACAGATAAGATGGCACTATTGGGTACTGATAGGTGGCACTGATGGGCACTGAGAGGCGGCTCTGAAGGGCACTGATAGGTGGCATTAATGGGCACTGATAGGCACTGGTAGGTGACACTGATGAGGAGGCACTGATGGGCACTGATTGGCACCACTGATGAGCATTGATTGGCAGCACTGGTGGGCACTGATTGGAAGCACTAGTGTGCATTGATAGGCAACACTGGTGGGCACTGGTGGGACTGCACTGATAATCAGGACATTGATAATCAGTGTACTATTTATCAGTGTACATGTCCCTTTTACACAAGCAAGTTATCGGCAAGTACCATTTCCATCTTGGCAGATGACACCAAGCTATGCAGTGGAATAACGTCCTTACAGGATGTCTCCAA
The DNA here is from genome assembly GCA_028564925.1 of Lithobates sylvaticus. Classification (NCBI taxonomy): domain Eukaryota; kingdom Metazoa; phylum Chordata; class Amphibia; order Anura; family Ranidae; genus Lithobates; species Lithobates sylvaticus. The sequence goes on from CM053032.1 coordinate 24,845,702, forward strand.
TTTACAAGCCGACCTCAATGCTCTGTCTAATTGGGTGACTATGTGGCAGATGAGGTTTAATGTTGATAAATGTAAAGTTATGCACTTGGGGGCTAAGAATATGCATCATATATACTAGGGGGAGTACAACTGGGGGAATCAATAGTGGAGAAGGATCTGGGGGTTTTGGTCGATCATAAGCTCAATAATAACATGCAATGCCAAGCTGTGGTTTCCAAAGCAAGCAAAGTCCTTTCTTGTATAAGAGAGGTATGGACTCCAGAGAGAGAGATATCATTTTGCTCCCCTGTACAAATCATTAGTAAGACCTCATCTGGAATATGCAGTTCAGTTTTGGGCACCAGTTCTCAAAAAGGATATCGGGGAACTGGAGAAAGTGCAGAGAAGGACAACCAAACTGATAAGAGGCATGGAGGAGCTCAGCTATGAGGAAAGATTAGAGGAACTGAATTTATTCACTCTTGAGAAGAGGAGAATAAGGGGGGATATGAGCAACATGTACAAATATATAAGGGGTCCATATAGTGAACTTGGTGTTGAGTTATTCACTTTACGGTCAACAAAGAGGACAAGGGGGCACTCTTTACGTCTATAGGAAAAGAGATTTCATCTCCAAATACGGAAAGGTTTCTTCAAAGTAAGAGCTGTGAAAATGTGGAATAGACTCCCTCCAGAGGTTCTGGTCCAGGCCTTTCTTAAATGGGATTGTGTGATATTTTTTTTATTTTTTATTTTTTTATGGTTGTTTATTGCCTGTACCTGTAGTAGGGATAAAAAGCAACATAGAGCTTTTTTTTTTTATATCCAACCTGAACATACTGACACTAATGTTAACATTGACTCTTCACCCACCCTTTAAATGGACTTGGGTCCTCTTCATCCACCCCCCCCCCCCTTTTGCTGCAGATATATTGTATTATTTATTTTTTAATAGCTTTTTTATTTTGAAGATTACGTTTCGTCCTGCGCTACCCAAATGAGGTTAGTAGACCCAGTGCCCTCCTGGGATATTTGGCATTCATATCCCAAGAGGCACCAGGAGCCCTGCACGTCACTCTATACACTAATAGAGCATAGAGGGGGGCTTAGCGGCACGTCATTGTAAATTCCTTGTGGATTTAATTAAAGTGGTGTTGACATTTAAAAAATAAAAATAAAAGTCAGCAGCTACAAATACTGCAGCTGCTGACTTTTAATAATCGAACACTTACCTGTCCAGGGTCCAGCAATGGGGGGGATCGAAGCCCCGCTCGTCTCCCCCTCTGTTCGGTGGCGCCGGCATTGTAACTGTGGGCGCCCGGCTGTGGCTTCACAGCCGGGCACCCACTGCGCATGCGCGAGCGGCGCCGCACGCCGTGATTGGCCGCGCAATCATCTGGGACCTGTCACGTGTCCCAGATGATTGACAAGAGGGAGGGGGTAGAGCTCAGCCCTTCCAGTGTTGAGGGGAAGTGATGTCACAAGCCCAGGCACTGAAGGAGGCAGACTACGAGGGACCCCCTAGCAACAGCCATTTAGAGGTGAGTAAAAAAAAAGAATTTCCAAATGTTTTTTATTTTTTTTTATTTTAGGAACATTCATTTAATTTTTTTTTTCTTTTTGGGTGCAACTCCACTTTAACCGCTTCCCGACCGGCGCACGACAATGTACGCCGACAGAATGGCACGGACAGGCATAAGGGCGTACAGGTACGTCCCCTTTAAGATGCCGCCGTGCCATCGAGTGCGCGCCGGTCGGGACCCCCGTGAGTCCGGTTCGCGGGTCCCGCGGACTCGATCGCCGTGGGGATACCCGCGATCTTTTTTACGGCATGGCTGAACGGGGAGATGCGGAAATAAACAGCATCTCCCGTTCTGCCTAGCAACTAGTGACACCGATTTCTGCTCCCTGTGATTGGAGCAGAGATCAGTGTTCACTAGCTCACAGTCACGCCCCCCTACAGTTAGTAACACGCCTCTAGGAACACTTAACACTGCCACCTAGTGGTTAACCCCTTCACCGCCAGTGTCATTTACACAGGAATCAGTGCATTTAAATAGCACTGTTTGCTGTATAAATGCCAATGGTCCCAAAAATGTGTCAAAAATGTCCGATGTGTCCGCCATAATGTCGCAATCATCTGGGACCTGTCACGTGTCCCAGATGATTGACAAGAGGGAGGGGGTAGAGCTCAGCCCTTCCAGTGTTGAGGGGAAGTGATGTCACAAGCCCAGGCACTGAAGGAGGCAGACTACGAGGGACCCCCTAGCAACAGCCATTTAGAGGTGAGTAAAAAAAAAGAATTTCCAAATGTTTTTTATTTTTTTTTATTTTAGGAACATTCATTTAATTTTTTTTTTTCTTTTTGGGTGCAACTCCACTTTAACCGCTTCCCGACCGGCGCACGACAATGTACGCCGACAGAATGGCACGGACAGGCATAAGGGCGTACAGGTACGTCCCCTTTAAGATGCCGCCGTGCCATCGAGTGCGCGCCGGTCGGGACCCCCGTGAGTCCGGTTTGCGGGTCCCGCGGACTCGATCGCCGTGGGGATACCCGCGATCTTTTTTACGGCATGGCTGAACGGGGAGATGCGGAAATAAACAGCATCTCCCCGTTCTGCCTAGCAACTAGTGACACCGATTTCTGCTCCCTGTGATTGGAGCAGAGATCAGTGTTCACTAGCTCACAGTCACGCCCCCCTACAGTTAGTAACACGCCTCTAGGAACACTTAACACTGCCACCTAGTGGTTAACCCCTTCACCGCCAGTGTCATTTACACAGGAATCAGTGCATTTAAATAGCACTGATTGCTGTATAAATGCCAATGGTCCCAAAAATGTGTCAAAAATGTCCGATGTGTCCGCCATAATGTCGCAGTCACAATAAAAATTGCTGATCGTCGCCATTACTAGTAAAAAAAAAATGATTAATAAAAATGCTATAAAACTATCCCCTATTTTGTAAACGCTATAACTTCTGCGCAAATAATCATTTATTGCAATTTTTTTTTTTACCAAAAACATGTAGAAGAATACGTATCGGCCTAAACTGAGGAGAAAAAATGTTTTTTTATATATTTTTGGGGGATATTTATTATAGCAAAAAGTAAAAAAATAATGTTTTTTTTCCAAAATTGTCGCTCTTTTTTTGTTTATAGTGCAAAAAAATAAAAACCACAGGGGCGCTCAAATACCACCAAAAGAAAGCTCTATTTGCGGGAAAAAAAAGGACGTACAGCTTTGTTTGGGAGCCACGTCGCACGACCGCGCAATTGTCAGTTAAAGCGACGCAGTGCCGAATCGCAAAAAGTGGTCTGGTCTTAAGCCAGCAAAATGGTCCGGTCTGAAAGTGGTTAACCTTTTTTTTTTTGGTTAATTCTCCTTTAAGGGGGTGTGGCAGGGGGCGTTTGTTAGTAGGTGTCCCTCATTCCCATCTCAAAATGTGGGAAGGTATACCTAAAATACAGTAGGTATTCAAAAGAGAAAGGTTTTTTATGTATTCATGTCATTAGCATATTTTTGAGAGGGAAGGGCAGAACCACAAAAAGGCAAAATATAAGCAGATTAAACTTCAGCTTCAATGATTCAACTGTGTGTTTAGCCATTTCGAGGAAATTGCCCTTTAGAATTGAAAGCAAATTTACTGCACTCTCCATGGGAACTTGTAGTCATTTTTATCCATTTCTTCAAACAGAGAACCTCCCTGCACTTTTCCCTATCTGCATCTGTCTTATTTATGCCGCTGAAGACATGTTGAGGTGTCTCCGGAGCTCCTGGTGTCAGGTGCTGAGGGTGCATTGATGCGCTATTTCTGTGTTTTCATGAAGGAATTGACATTTAAACTGCACTCTTTCTTCAGTTACATGCAATCTGGGGCTTCTCACGCTCTCCCTGCTATTACTGAAAACACCGTAATGTTTCCTATACATCATTTGCTTAAGAGAAAAGAGGATAATGGGAGCAATGCTAGGACGGCTGACATGATGTCAAATATTATTACCCTTTTATTTTTATTTTTTTCTCAGAGCTTTCCCTTTGTTTTCTGTAAAGATGTACATTTTGTAGTAAACACACAAAACTCTAGAGAAAAAAAAATAAGATATTTCAAAAGATAATACTGCATGAGAGACAAATAGCTGGTCATAATAACGCCAGCTTTGAAGCATATATATATATATATATATATATATATATATATATATATATATATATATTATATTGTATTTTTTATATATATTTATATATATATATATATATATATATATATATAATATGTATATATATAAATATATATAAAAAATATAATATATATATATATATATATATATATATATATATATATATATATATATATATATATATATAATAATAATAATAATAATAATAAAGGTCCTCTCTTCTTTTAATTGCATTTTAGTCCCTTTTTCGGGGGTTTACACGCCAGCTTTATCTGAACCTATAGGGAGAACTGATAATTACAGTAATATATATGTGATCCCTCCTGTATGCTGTTTGTTCACTAAGAAGCAGGTAAAGGGTTGCTACACAGTGGGGCGGTCCCAGCAATCAATCATCCACCTTTAGTGTGAAAAGTCCCAAAGTCCCAGAGCTTGAGCTATTTTGCAAAGAAGAATGGGCAAAATACACTTTTACGCTTTTGGTTGTAACCTGACAAAATGTGGAAAATTTCAAGGGTATGAATACTTTTTCAAGGCACTGTATATATTTGAATACTATGACTTTTAACGGAATGATTATAGTACCTCTATCTGGAGATCTATGTCAGATGTTTCATTGCAAAAGTATTCACCCCTCTTGGCATTTTTCGTGTTTTGTTGCCTCACAACCTGGAATTAACATGGATTGCTTGAGGATTTGCATCATTTAATTTACAGAACATGCCCACAACTTTGAAGATGTTTTTTTTTTTATTATTGTGAAGCAAACAACAAATAGGACAAAATAACAGAAAAGGTCAATGTGCATAACTATTCCCCCCCTAAAGTCAATACTTTGTAGAGCCACCTTTTGTGGCTATCACAGCTCCAAGTGGCTTTGGATAGGTCTCTATGAGCTTGCCACATCTTACCACTTGGATTTTTGCCCATTCCTCCTTGCAAAACTGCTCCAGCTCCTTCAAGTTGGATTGTTTGCACTTGTGAACAGGAATCTTTAAGTCTGATCACAGATTTTCTATTGGATTGAGGTCTGGGCTTTGACTAGGTCATTCCAACACACTTACATGTTTCCCCTTAAACCACTCAAGTGTTGCTTTAGCAGTGTGTTTGGGGTCATTGTCCTGCTGGAAGGTGAACCTCCGTCCTAGCCTCAAATCCCACCCAGAGTGGTACAGGTTTTGCTCAAGAATTTCCCTGTATTTAGCACCATCCATCTTTCCCTCAACTCTGACCAGTTTCCCAGTCCTGACTGCTGAAAAACATCCTCACAGCATGATGCTGCCACCACCATGTTTCACAGTGGGGATGGTGTTCTTTGGGTGATGTGTTGGGTTTGCGCCAGACATAGCGTTTTCTTTGATGGCCAAAAAGTTCAATTTTAATCTCATCAGACCAGAGCACCTTCCTCCATACATTTTGGGAGTCTCCCACATGCCTTTTCGCTAACTCAAAACGTGCCATTTTGTTTTTTGCTGAAAGTAATGGCTTTCTTCTGGCCACTCTGCCATAAAGCCCAACTCTATGGAGCGTACGGCTTATTGTCGTCCTATGTACAGATACTCCAGTCTCTGCTGTGGAACTCTGCAGCTCCTCCAGGGTTACCTTAGGTCTCTGTGCTGCCTCTCTGTTTAATGCCCTCCTTGTCCGGTCCGTGAGTTTTGGTGTGCGGTCGTCTCATGGCAGGTTTGCTTTTGTGCCATGTTCTTTCCATTTGGTTATGATAAATTTGATGGTGCTCCTAGGGATCATCAAAGATTTGGATATTTTTTTTTATAACCTAACCCCGACTTGTACTTCTCAACAACATTGTCCCTTACTTGTTTGGAGAGTTCCTTGGTCTTCATGGCAGTGTTTGGTTAGTGGTGCCTCTTGCTTAGGTGTTGCAGCCTCTGGGGCCTTTCAGAAAGGTGTGTATATGTAATGACAGATCATGTGACACTTAGATTGCACACAGGTGGACGTCATTTCACTAATTATGTGACTTCTGAAGGTAATTGGTTGTACCAGAGCTTTTTATGGGCTTCCTAACAAAGGGGGTGAATACATACGCACATGCCAATTATCAGTTTTTTATTTCTGAAAAATAGTTTTATGTATATATTTTTCTAATTTTACTTCACCAACTTTGACTATTGTGCATTGAACTAAAGGCTGTAATGCAACAAAATAGGTAAAAAGCCAAGGGGGTGAATACTTTTGCAAGGCACTGTATGTACAGTCATGGGTATACCCACTCGCTGAACCTAAGCACATCAGATGATATGAACTTGTATTATACAGACATATAAAGATACTTATTTACTTCTCTTGTAACTTTCTTGGTAACAAACCCTTGACTTGAATTGCATTTTATTTCTTATAAACATGAGTATCAAAGGCAGGAATAGATGAGTTAACAGCTTGTCTGTCATTATTTTTATTCTTTATGTTCACTGAATTAAGGGGTAAAAACGAGAAGCTCTTAATTAGCATAAATTAATAAATGTCGGGAATCATGTTGCGATGCCAAGTGAGGATTATGAATCGCATGTTAAGCGTAACAACGTGTTAAAACTGACAGGGAAAATTGTCGCCTTTCGGAATAATTCACGCTTCGGCAGGAAAGGAATATAGGTAGCAACTGGGAACCTGATCCGCCACTCTGGAATTAAACTGCTTTTTTTATTTTTTTTTGCTTCCATTTGCTATTGAAAATTTTTGTGACCTTAACCACTTCAGCCTCGGAAGATTTGGCTGCTCAATGACCAGAGCACTTTTTACTATATGGCACTGCGCTGCTTTAACGAAATTTAACGAAATTTGCGTCCTTTTTTCCCCACAAATAGAGCTTTCTATTAATGGTATTTGATTGCCTCTGCGGTTTTTATTTTTTGTGATATAAACGGAAAAAGACCAAAAATGTTGAAAAAAAATATATTTTCTACTTTTTGTTTAAAAAAATCCAATAAACTCAATTTTAGTCATACATTTAGGCCAAAATGTATTCAGCCACATGTCTTTGGTAAAAAAAAAAAAAAAAAAATGTCAATAAGTGTATATTTATTGATTTGTGCAAAAGTTATAGCGTCTACAAACTAAGGTACAGTTTCTGGAATTTATTGTTTATAAGTGTTAAAATGGCAGGGCAGTACACCCCCCCCCCCCCCACAAATGACCCCATTTTGGAAAGTAGAGACCCCAAGGAAATTGCTGAGAGGCATGTTGAGCCTATTGAATATTTTATTTTTTTGTCACAAGTGATTGAAAAATGACAAAAAAATAAACATAATTACACAAAGTTATCACTAAATGATATATTGCTCACACATGCCATGGTTATATGTGGAATTACACCCCTTAAACTATATTCTGCTGCTTCTCCTGAGTATGGGGATACCTTATGTGTGAGACTTTTCGGGAGCCTAGCTGCGTACAGGACCCCGAAAACCAATCACCACCTTCAGGATTTCTAAGGGCGTAAATTTTTTTATTTCACTCCTCACTACATCACACTTTTCAAAGGCAATAAAATTTCCAGATAGCACAAACCCCCCAAATTATCCCATTTTGGAAAGTAGACACCCCAAGCTAATTGCTGAGAGGCACGTTGAGAACAAACTATATACATTTTTAAAAACGTTTAAAAGCCTTTACAGGTTACCACTTTAGATTTACAGAGGAGGTCTACTGCTAAAATGACTGCCCTTGATCTGACATTCATGGTGATACCTCACATGCATGGTGAAATTGCTGTTTACATACGACACAAGACAGACGCTTGTTTTCGCCTGTGAGCACAGGGGGGCAGGGGTGCTTTTTTTTAATTTATTTTTTATTGTTCCTTTAATTATTATTATTTTTTTATAATTTTTATTGTTATCTCAGGGAATGTAAATATCCCCTATGATAGAAATAGGTAGTGACAGGTACTCTTTTTTTTAAAAGATTGGGTTCTATTAAACCCTAGATCTCTCCTCTGCCCTGAAAGCATTTGACCACACCAAGATCGGTGCAATAAAATGCTTTCCCAATTTCCCAATGGCGCTGTTTATATCCGACGAAACCATGCTCGTAGCTTCCGGTTTCTTAGGCCATAGAGATGATTGGAGCCATTCTGGTCTCCGATCAGCTCTATGGTCAGCTGGCGGAACCACCGGCTGCATTCTTTGGTTCCCTGGTGGGACAGAAGAGCCAGAGAAAACCATGGAAGACGGCAGGAGGGGGGATGTTCCATCCCACTGCTTGTAAAAGCAGTCAAGAGGCTAATTAGCCTCAAGAATTGCTTTTACATGAAAGCCGACCGCTGGCTAAAAAGAATGATACCAAGATGATACCTAAACCTGCAGGCATCATTCTGGTATAGCCATTTAAAGTCCAGCAACATACCAGTACGTTGCTGGTCCTTGTTGGGCATATATTTTAATGTTCTTTTTTTCATTCAGCCTGTGGGCTGAATGAAAAAAATAGATTGATTGGTGGGTATGCCCACCATTAGAATACTGCCCTTCATCCACCCACCCACTTCTAATGATGGGCATACACGCACCATTTTTTTTAACTGTGGTTGTGAAATCACCTCCTACAGAGCTGGAATCGCTGATTTACGTATCGTGAGAGAAAATGCTGTTGCTGTCAAAATTAATAAATCAGTGCTGCATCTGAATGGCGTAACTGAAAAGCAAACAATGGTAACAATAAAACATTAACTCAATAAAACAACTTATTTTTTTTATCGCAAACTGTGCCTAAAAAATATATGCCAAAGCATGGTGGCAATCCGCCCCTAATGTTAGGAGCAAATCGCCCCTCCACCCCTGCCCCCATGCTTTGGCATCTATGCTCTTTTTTTAAACTGTGGGGGTGAAATCACCTCATACAGCACTGGAGTCACGGCTTTACGTATCGTGGGAGCAAACGCTGTTGCTGTCAGAATAAATAAAACCATGCTACAGCTGAATGGTGTACCTGCTAAGCAAATGATGATTAACAATAAACAAAGTAACATTACAGTACAACAGTAAGACATACCATACCTGCAAAGAAAATACAATAAAACTGCAAGTGCTGAATCAGTAAGCCAGTGAGCACCACAACAAGCTTGACAATGCCAAGCTAGACTGTCAGTAACACAAGCAATAGAAAACTCAGCTTAGCCTCAGTCAACTGTCAGTAACACAAGCAATGAAAAATTTAGCCCAGCCAGCCTCAATCACATACTTTGCTAGTTGCCACACTGACTCACGATTACCTAGTATGAACAGCAAAATGCCAGCAGCACAGCAGTCTGAGCAGTGGTAAGTCTGAGGACACACTCTGAGACTCTCTGAGACTAAGCCAGAGGAGTAAGAGGAACATACCTGGACAGGACAGCAGCAGTTCATCCATGTGGGGGGCCACGGCTACACAGCACTTTACAAGCACTCTGCTCTACAGGGCCCAGGCAAAGCTCCACTCCCAATCCCAAGGTGGGAGTGGCACTGCAAGCTAACGGGAATACATAGTGTGTATTGTGTTGGGTAGTGGGCAGGACTACAAGCACCGCCGGCTCCCACTGTGCTGCCTGGTGATAGATCTGTCAGCCTTCAGCCCGAGCCCAATAGACTGGCCTGGCGGTGTACCACAACATACGTGCGGGAATGCTTAATCATCTATTACACTTGCTGCAGCAGCATTATTACACTCTGTGTGCCACTAACTGCAGTGCTGCCTGTCGCTGGTGTCATGTGTGGCTGCAGAGCAGGGACACCATGCATTTCATTTTGGCCCTGGGGGGGTTGAATACTCCTGACCCCCCCTTATCTACGCCCCTGTCCATTAGACATCTCTCAATGCATCCAGAAGGCAGCTCTCAATACCTCCAGTAGGCAGCTCTCAATACCCTCAATGCCTCCAAAAGGCATCTCTCAATGCATCTGGTAGGCAGCGCTCATTGTATGTGGTAGGCATCTCTCAATTGGGTGCTGCAGCAATGACCAGCTGGAGACTGGTTTAAAAGTCATAATGCAGATATTTGCCAGCACACCATGGTTCAACAGAATAGCGTCCAAACTGATTTTTTATTGCATGATCACATCCCAGAGTGGTGCAACGTTTTAGAGCAATGCATGGCCCCTTTGTCAGGCATGTGACGAAAGTGCCCTGCATGTCTCCGAAAACGTTGCACCATTCTGTGATGTGATCATGCAATAAAAAATTAGTTTGGACGCTATTCTGTTGATCCATGGTGTGTTAACATGGAGTTGGCCCCTTCACAGCTATAACAACCTCCACGCAACTGGGAAGGATTCCCAACAGATTTTGGAGATGGGAGTTGGTGACTGTAACGACACCCCGAGTATGAAAGGGGTTAAAGCCGTTTAGGACATTCCATTTCCGAACACAAAGGCAGCTACCGAACACTCTAATCAGCCAAACAAGAAACCCATACGAATAATTATTTCCCCCAAGTACGAGACGAGGCTCTGTACGGAGGGTCAAACAGGAATTGAAACGAATGCAGGCTCTTTTTATATACTTAAAAATACCGCAGGCGCCACATGACCCGGATCCACCCACAACATCACACAATGGTTACATAAAGAGCCCCCAATACACATTATTCTGAGTGTCAATACCTCCCCTAGCGGACAACAGGTGAGTTCATTAGCACACTTAATAATAGGTGAAGGGAAAACTGCCTCAGACAAGATTAACACGATTTACTTATCCAGACAAAAGCAACATCGTTAACCAATAGACGGTCGGTCTCTTACATTGAACTTCCTGGAATGTCCATATTAGGAGTTATACTTCCTGGCCATAGCTCTTCCAGTGTACGGGGGATAAAATCTTCATATTGCTTGAGAGATATTGTTAATGAATATCACTGTCCCATTTGAAGTAATCCAATCATATTCTCAGGGTTCAGGATTCAGGATTCTTTTCTTGGGCACCCTGCGCCCAAAAGTGACTCCCGTCACAGTGACCATTCAGCCATAAACATTTGTGAGGTCTCAGACGTGTGTTAAAAAGGTCTAGCTTGCAATTGATGTTCCAGTTCATCCCAAGGGTGTTCAGTAGGGTTGAGGTCAGGGCTGTGCAAGCCACCCTAGTTCCTCCACACCAGCTCATCAAACTATGTTTTTATTGAGTTGACATTTTACACAGGGGTGCAGTCATGCTGGAACAGAAAAGGGTCTTCCCCAAACTTGATGAATGGTGATTTTGCGCAAAATCACCATTCATCAATTTTTATTCACGGGTTTGCGTTTACTCTCAGATTTTGCAGCTCACTTTAGGAATTTTTTCCACTTTTAGCATCAGAGCGCTCACATTTTAGATCACTTAATATTTATTTATTTATTGATTTTTCATTCATCTATAACACAAATAGCATCTAGTTCAGCAATCAGCGAGAAGGACACCCACAAACACTTCCCCAAACTGTTACCACAAATTTGGAAGAGAAGAAATGTCTTTGTGTATCATAGCATTAAACTTCACCTGAACTAAATTTTTTTAGGAGGGATGTCCACATGTTTTTGGCCATATAATTGGTGTGATGGTCAGGTGCCCAAAAACCTTTGGTCATATGGTATATATATGTATTTTTCTGAGCACACTTCAGATACAAATACTGCATGGACTACATGCAGAAGCTCAGCTCTTGCAAAAAGGTGTGAAGTTACCATTGCACACCAGAGCTTCTGAATTATTGGTTGTACAGGACCAGTGTCCGGCCTGATCAGTCAAAGCCTCTAAAAAAAATTGGAATTGTTCAAATTAATAATAAAAATAATGGAAAAAAAAAACATTGTATCAGGAATGTAGCAGGTGAAGAAGGTGTGCTTCAACAGACGCAGGACGCATTGGGATAACTTGCAGTTAGAACTGACAAATCGGTCTGTTTACACACTGTTTGAGAAATAAGGAATGCATCCATGAATTTATGTTTATTTTCCAGGGTGAAACAGTGGAGTAAAATAGTACATAACCCTAGCTAAGCCTTTTCTAGTTTCCATCCACAAACTCAGTTGAAGACGGCGAAGACACGGAGTGTATGGTGAAGTGCGTTTCTTCTACTGTAAGTGAGCCGGATCCAGCTGGGCTAAATGTAGCGTAAAACCTGTTTTCAATCCCAGACTGAATAAATAAGGCGAGGAATTCAGGAAAAAAAAAGACAATATGTATGCAACCAAAGGCCGTACCAAGCTTTCCTACAGCTAGAGTCACTTTCCTCGCTGAGTCCTGGACAGGTCAGCTGTAACCTGCAGCTGCTAGTATTGTTATTATCAGTACGTGTAGCACCAACACCCTCTGAAGTGTTGTACAAAAGACATGGGTTTTAAAAATGACAATAAAATAGACAAAAAGACAAAACATTCATAATAAAAAGAATTCAAATATTGAAAAATAATACTGTATTGTTTTTATTTAATATCTTTTTCTTTATAAAACAAATAACTGATAATCTTGCCATTGAGGAGTACTAACGCTAAAAAGATGACAACCCCAAAATGTCTTTTTGCCCCCAAACCCCTAAATATCTATTTTAGTGATTTTTTTAACTATATTATTCAAAATACAATTCTATATTTAATATCTATTTCAGCGAGTTTTTAATTATATTATTTTAATTCTAATTACCATGTATTGTTTATAGAAGCTGGGCTTCCTCTATTCATATGCTTATTAACCAGTTTGACTGGTTTCATGTAGCTCATGGAACAGGAAGTGATGTTGGCAGGAAATAGGGGGAGGGAACAAAGGCTTGTGGACTTTGGAGAAGCAAGGAGGAGTTTGGAAAAGATCCTAAAAAGAAGGAAGAAGACTAAATATCACCAGGCAGGAACCCAAGTCAAGTAACGGTTAAGTGTATCCCTATCACATACATTGTCCAGGCTCATTTGCTAGGAAGGAAAGATAGCTTGTGCATGTGTGTATTGTATCCATATTTTGTTATACTCTGCATGTTTTATATTGTTTTCCTAAAATTGTAAGTAGTTTGTAGGTACAGCATTTTTGTTTAGTAAAGCATATTAAAGAGGAAGTTAACCCATACAAAAAAATAAATAAAAATAAACCCTGCAAGGCAAAGGCATAATGAGCTAGTATGCATAGCACACTAGCTCATTATGAATAACTTACCTGAGAACGAAGCCCCCAAAGCGGTCCTCCTTCATCTCCACTGCTGCCATGTATCCCGGAGTGACTTCCGGGTCTCGCGGCTCCGGCGCTGTGATTGGCCCGAGCCGTGATGATGTCACTCCCGCACATGCGCACGGGAGCCGCCACTAGTGGCATATCGCCGTTAGCAGCGGCGTGCTCAGTGCGCTTGCGCGCCGCTGTCAAGGGCGCATGCGCCGTAGACATCGGTGCCTGTCTTTTTGCAAATATCTCCTAAACCGTGTAGGATATGGAGATATTTCTTGGACCTACAGGTAAGCCTTAATCTAGGCTTACCTGTAGGTCAAAGTGGTCTGTAAGGGTTTACAACCACTTTAATACACTACAGAGGTTTTTTTTAATGCTTCCTTGCTTCACTGCAAAGTCACTTTAAAGGACAAAGCAATGTATTGCAGTGAAATATTTCCAGTGGTGTCACCTTCTGTAGCCGTTAGGACATCAGGGCTGAATAGTTATGTACATTGAAGTGGAGGATTATCTCTCTAATCCCTCGAAGAAGAGGTCTTCAGCCCCTGGCATTATGCCACTGGGTAAAGGAGAAGAATTCCAGCAATGGTTCATCGGTCTTCACTCCTGGAAGAGGTGCTGCAAAGAGTCTTGTGATGGCAGATATGGGTAAGTACAATGGGTTTTGGAAGGGTTTGAATGTGGGGGAGGGTGTGGGGGACTGTCAATGTTGCCCACAGATGCATCACGTTGGTCTTTGGAAACTGTGATGATGTCTTGAGCCAAAGGAGAAGAACTCCAACAGTAGATCAACAAGTCCCAGATAAGACACCATGGAGAGCATGTGATAGTGGAATTCCAGTAAAAACGAGCTTGGAATGGTTTTTAAAGTAAACCAAAAATGTAATGTATTGCAGCTTACTAGCCTTTGTTGTGGCTTCTTTTGCTTTATTTTCAGCAGGTGATCCTGCAGAAAACTTACTTCCTGTGTCTGTACAGCTACATCACTTCTCTGGAGAAAGCCATGGGTGTCACCCTCTTGGACTACAAACACATCTGTATCTCTTTATTTCCATTACATAGGGATAGGGCAATTGGTAGTTAGCAGAGACTGCCTATGATCTCCACTTCAACCCCCCCCCCCCCCTCAAGTCTCCAGCACAGGTTCCCCCTGCTGTGTCCAGAAAGGTGGAAGGGAGAGGTAGAAAGTTTCTGTTATATGTCTCGTCCAGGGAAGTTGCTGCTGTTGTATTTTCATCAAGCCAGAAGAGGCCTGTTCATCTTGCTTGGACTCTAGTGATTTCCAAACATCATGCAGCAAGCTGGCAATGAACTCTCAAAAGAACAGAACACCTCCCCCACAGACAGAAAGTGTCAGCTAGGACTGTGTTCCAGGCTGGTTGGATAATGACTGTAGGGTCTCCTCATCACTGCTGATCAGTTACAAGTAGGCTGCTAGGTAAATTTAGCTTAGCTCCTCTGTAAACAGTGGAGCCGGGTCAATCGATCAGGGCTGCTCAGTGTCTCACAGGCGGCTGTTCTGCTACTCCCCCTGTCTTCTAGAGTGTTCTGGAAGCATAGAGGGAGGGAGAGCAGTACAAGCAGCCTGAAACTTTAAGAAACTCCAACCAAACTATGGGAAGGTGTGCCCAGAAGGTGAAAGGAGAGCTCATAAGTAGTCTGAGGCCTGGCAGCAAAAGTGCAGTGTTCCTGTATCCAGTCCTGCAGGAGGAGACTGCTGTGCAGGGGGCTCTGCTCTTGGGGCAGAAGAAACTAGAGGAGCCCTTGTAAACACATCTACAGTGGTGTGAAAAAGTGTTTGCCCCCTTCCTCATTTCCTGTTCCTTTGCATGTTTGTCACACTTAAGTGTTTCGGAACATCAAACCAATTTAAACAATAGTCAAGGACAACACAAGTAAACACAAAATGCAATTTGTAAATGAAGGTGTTTATTATTAAAGGTGAAAAAAAATCCAAACCATCATGGCCCTGTGTGAAAAAGTGATTGCCGCCTAAACCTAATAACTGGTTGGGCCACCCTTAGCAGCAACAACTGCAACCAAGCGTTTGCGATAACGTGCAATGAGGCTTTTACAGCGTCCTGGAGGAATTTTGGCCCACTCATCTTTGCAGAATTGTCCTAATTCAGTTACATTACAGGGTTTTCGAGCATGAACGGCCTTTTTAAGGTCATACCACAACATCTCAATAGGATTCAGGTCAGGACTTTGGCTAGGCCACTCCAAAGTCTTCATTTTGTTTTTCTTCAGCCATTCGGTGGTGGACTTGCTGGTGTGTTTAGGATCATTGTCCTGCTGCAGAACCCAAGTTCGTTTCAGCTTGAGTACACGAACAGATGGTCGGACATTCTCCTTCAGGATCTCTTGGTAGACAGCAGAATTCATAGTTCCTTTTATCACGGCAAGTCTTCCAGGTCCTGAAGCAGCAAAACAGCCCCAGACCATCACACTACCACCACCATATTTTACTGTTGGTATAATGTTCTTTTTCTGAAATGCAGTGTTCCTTCTACGCCAGATATACTTGGACACACACCTTCCAAAGAGTTCCACTTTTGTCTCATCGGTCCACAGAATGTTGTCCCAAAAGTCTTGGGGATCATCAAGATGTGTTGTGGAGAAATTGAGACGAGCTTTGATGTTCTTTTTGCTCAGCAGTGGTTTTCTCCTTGGAACTCTGCCATGCAGGCCATTTTTGCCCAGTCTTTTCCTGATGGTGGAGGCATGAACGCTGACCTTAACTGAGGCAAGTGAGGCCTGCAGTTCCTTGGACGTTGTTGTGGGGTCTTTTGTGACCTCTTGGATGAGTCGTCGCTGCGCTCTTGGGGTAATTTTGGGCGGCTGGCCACTCCTGGGAAGGTTCACCACTGTTCCATGTCTTCGCCATTTGTGGATAATGGCTCTCACTGTGGTTCGCTGGATTCCCAAAGCTTTGGAAATGGCTTTATAACCCTTTCCAGACTGATAGATCTCAATTACTTTCTTTCTCAATTGTTCCTGAATTTCTTTGGGTCTCGGCATGATGTGTAGCTTTTAAGGATCTTCTGGTGGACCTTACTGTGTCAAGCAGCTCCTATTTAAGTGATGCCTTGATTGTGAACAGGTGTGGCAATAATCAGGCCTGGGTGTGGCTAGAGAAATTGAACTCAGGTGTGGACAACCACAGTTATAGTATGTTTTAACAAGGGGGGCAATCACTTTTTCACACAGGGCCATGATGGTTTGGATTTTTTTTCACCTTTAATAATAAACACCTTCATTTACAAATTGCATTTTGTGTTTACTTGTGTTGTCCTTGACTATTGTTTAAATTGGTTTGATGTTCCGAAACACTTAAGTGTGACAAACATGCAAAGGAACAGGAAATGAGGAAGGGGGCAAACACTTTTTCACACCACTGTAGGTCCCAGCTGGGGGGCCTACCATAGAACCTTTGTCCAAAGACAGCTGAACCAGGAGGAAGTTGGTGTGAAGAAGTCCAACCATCCTGTGGCTGGGTGAGTAATTGAGCACCCTTCCTTTACAGAGGAGAAGTGACAGTGGGGTGCTTTAATCTCCTAAGGAGAGTACAGGCCACTATCGGTGCAAGGAGTCCTGTGTGATATTTCCAATGCAATTCTAGTAAAACGAGGATTTGTGCAAAACAGCCAGAAGTGGTGCAGTACTGCTAGAAGTTTTCCCAGTACAGCCAGGAGTTGTGCAATACAGCCAGGAGAGTGCAGTACAGCCAAAGGTTGTGCAGTACAGCCTGAATTTTATACATAGCAGTCAAAGGTCAAGCAGTCCTCCAATTGTACAGTTCCAGGGTATCCCATGCTTCCCATCCCTATCCAAGTTACTGTTTTAAAAAAAAAAAAAAAAAAAAAGATACCCTGGGCCTAGACTGATCTTTTGAGCCAGAGGAAGAATGCTGAAAATGTTGTGTGCCTGGCTGTGTGTGCTCTGAAGGGGGAAATAGGACCAACTACCAGTATCTCCAGACTCCTGCAGGGATAGCACTATACTTTATATACCCAGATATATGTGCACAATTCCACCCATACTGCAATCGGGCCTTTTGCTGATAATACCCGTTTGTACATTGGCTATACTGTATGTACTGCTATTGATATCTTTTTATATACAGCTTGTATTATTTCTATACTGGTGTGCATCTGTATACTTATGGTTAATGCTACGTGCTGGTTGCGGTAGTTCTTCTGCTCCTAATTACTTTGATTAGATTACTGATACATTTCCCAGGAAGGGAACCCAGAGGCCCTGTCCTGGGTGAAGGAACTGGCAACTTTATTAACCACTTCAGCCCCGGAAGGATTTCCCCCCATCCTGACCAGAGCGTTTTTTGCGATTCTGCGGCACTGCGTCAATTTAACTGACAATTGCGCGGCCATGTGACGTGGCTCCCAAACAAAATTGACTTCCTTTTTTTTCCCACAAATAGAGCTTTCTTTTGGTGGTATTTGATCCCCTTTGCGGTTTTTATTTTTTGCGCTATAAACAAAAAAAGAGCGACAATTTTGAAAAAAAAACACATTATTTTTTACTTTTTGCTATAATAAAACATCCCCCAAAAATATATAAAAAAACATATTTTTTCCCTCAGTTTAGGCCGATACGTATTCTTCTACATATTTTTGGTTAAAAAATTAGCAATAAGCGTTTATTGATTGGTTTGCGCAAAAGTTATAGCGTCTACAAAATAGGGGATAGTTTTGTGGCATTTTTATTAATAATTTTTTTTTACTAGTAATGGCGGCGATCATCGATTTTTATCGTAACTGTGACATTATGGCGGACACATCAGACATTTTTGACACATTTTTGGTACCATTGGCATTAATACAGCGATCAATGCTATAAAATTGCACTGATTACTGTAAAAAAATGTCACTGGCAGTGAAGGGGTTAACACTAGGGGGCGGGGAGGGGTTAAGTGTGTCCTATGGAGTGATTCTAACTGTCTGGGGGCGTGGCTGTGTGTGAAACCACACTGATCGCTGCTCCCGATGACAGGGAGCAGACGATCAGTGTGCTGTCACTTGGCAGAACGGGGAGATGCTGTTTACATCGGCATCTCCCCGTTCTTCAGCTCCGTGACATGATCGCGGGTATCCTCGCGGCGATCCGTACGGGTACGTTACTTTGCCCAGCCGTGCCATTCTGCCAACGTATATGTGCTGACAGCGTTTGGCAAGTGGTTAACAAACCCACTCTTCGAAGGTTCTGCTTCACTTATTTACCTACAGGTTTAGTGACATGTTCTGTATGGGAGGGCCATTTCTCATACCTCCCCCTCAAGGGAGGGTACACCTGCTTTAAAGAAATAGCAAATGGGTGAGAGCGGGGTTGGTTGGTTTAAAGGGAAGACGAGAGGCTGGCAAGGGCTTTAAAGTGGTTGTAACCCCCCACATATACCCAGTGAAGTAACTAGCCTCAGGTGTGATACACAGAGATGAAACAAATTCTAAAAAATTCTATGTATGCTGTACCTGTTTATCTGCAGCCTTCTCGTCTTTTTCTTCCATTTAAAGTCCAGAATTTAAAAGCTGGCATAAGCTGTCAGAAAAAAGGGAATGGAGAGCTGAAATTACACACTGCAGAGCTCAGTGAGGAAATCTCATAGAGCTGATTGGAGGGAAGGGACGCACCCCCTGCACACAGGAGCAGAGCTGAGGCTGTCAACCACAGGCTGTGGGCTGCAGCTCCCTCCCGGTCACCTTTTTTCTCTTGGTGTCAGGAAAACTTGTCAGAAGTGACTCGTGCAGGCAAGCAAAGGAACAAGGCAGCAGACAGAAATGACACTTAGTGCTCTGGATAGAGACAAATACACACTATAGTGCAGGGGGAGTCAACCTGGGGGCCCTCCAGCTGTTGTGGAACTACATTTCCCATGAGGCATTGCAAGGCTGGCAGTTACAATTACTCCCTGAGGCGTGATGGGACTTGTAGTTCTGCAACAGCTGGAGGACCCCAGATTACCTACCCCTGCTATATAGGGACATGCTGTGTTGCATAGGTGTGCGCAGCCTATTGCATTAGGGTGTGCACCCCAAAACTCAATCAAATATGAATGCCACCTGCTGCACAGGGAGGAGGCTCTGGTGGTGGGAGACAGTTGATTGGGAGCATATTGCGCTACACCCAAATAAGAGTTTAATGTGTTCCTAAAGTTGAAACTAGCCTTTAATATAATGAGGGCATTTACACTGGCCACTGGCATCCCCCAACCACCCACCTGGTGCCACCCCTGGATAATGGTAATTCACATGGGGAGATTAGGGTGTGCCCAGGCACACCCGGCACACCCTGTGCGCACGCCTATGCTTTGTTGGTATTGCATGTCTGGGGTTTAAAACCACTTTAATGACTTACAAAGAAATATGTAAGTGAACTAAAACCAAAATGTGTCAGTAAATATCTGTCTTTACTTGCCATAAAAAATTTATAAAAATGTGCCATGTACGTTTGTTGGCTTTTTTTTTTATTTCCAACTGTCCTCCCCATGTCCAGACCTGAAAATCCATTGCTTACTACCTGCAGTTTCATTCGTCTAATAAATCTGCCGCCAGATTACCGATGTGCACTTGTGCCTTTAAAACTTGTTTTATGAAACGCCGTCGGCGGGTTTTAGAGGCCCCCGAGCAGATGAAATGCTTGCTACATATAATCATTACAGAAATGCATCTCCAAGCCTGCTTATGTTCTGTCGATGACGCTAGCGAGATTTCTATCTCTCAGGGCCAAGTGGGCAGAACGCCAGCGAGCGGCGAGATAAGAAAAAAAAAAAAAAAAGTGAAAGAGAAAATATATAAAAAATAAAAATAAAAAAAATGAGCTTTTTGGATGCAGCTAAAAATCATCACCCATTCATTCCAGTCCAGAGTCCCAAATCACTCCGGGGAGCAAAGAAGAGCATTAGAATACGTTTCCCATTACTAGCAGAGAGATCCGCCGCCGTCCTAACCTGCACTTACATCTCTGATAAGTAACACAACGCAAATTGAACTCTTAAGTGTGGCGGGCGGTGCTGCGGAGACACGACCTTGGAGAGAGGAAGAATACGGAGATCAATTCTACTTCGCATGGCTCGATGGTGACGCGCTGGATGTGCAGATATATGTGTCAGCACGCAACGCTGGAAATTAAAAAACCAAAAGGGAAGAATCGGCGATTGCTTCAAAGACACGTTCGAGGGGAAAAAAAAAAAATATGTTTTAATTAAAAGGCAACAATGTTCAGAATATAAGCCAGGCTTCTGTAGCAATGAATGTAAAGGGTTGTCATCGGTAGATGGATTGAAGCAGAATGGGGTCCTGGGCAAGGTAGCAGGTTTGCCAACCACCCCCCCCCCCCCCCACATGTTTCGATTAACATTGGTAAGAATCTTAATAGGCAATATGAAGCCCTTCTATTTACACTGCATGCGGGGCTGGTACAAAGGGTGGGCAGGAGGGGCAGCTGCCCTGGGCCCAGCAGAGTAAGGGGGCAGAGAATGAACGCAGGGTGGTACACCCATTCTACAACATGCATTAGCGGTAAGAGAGGGGATGCAGCTCAGTATCCTTGCCCTGGGCGCTGGATAAAACTCTCATAGTTACAGGGGCGTCGCCAGGGGTTGGCTAGGGGGGCTGGAGCCCCGAATGGGTCCCTGAAAAGCCCCGAGTCTCGCAATGCCTGCATTGCATTGTTAGCCCCGAGTGCCATCAGCTAATTTCGGCTGCACTCGCAGTTCCCAGCAGCCGAAATTAGCCGAGTGCCATAGCGGCCGAAAGCGGCCGAAATTGGACGAAAGTGGCCGAGTGGCGAGTGCCACTGGTCCCGCCTTCTGGAGCGGGACGTGTGACGTGACGTCCATCTTAGCCTGCAGGCTCCAGAAGGCGGGAACGCTACATCCCCGCTCGGGCGGGCGGCTTGGCTCTCCTCCTTGGCTCCGATCGGCTCCTCTCCCCAGTGACTGACTGACTGCCTGCCGTGACCGCACACCATGGCTGAGGTAGGTCAGACACAGAGACTACTAGTGTATGTATGTCATTGTCAGTGGGTCAGGCAGGTCAGTATGTGTAGGTCAGTAGTCAGTGTATGTAGATCAGTGGTCAGTGTGTGTAGGTCAGTGTATGTAGGTCAGTGGTCAGTGTGTGTAGGTCAGTAGTCAGTGTATGTAGGTCAGTAGTCAGTGTATGTAGGTCAGTGTGTGTAGGTCAGTGTATGTAGGTCAGTGGTCAGTGTGTGTAGGTCAGTGTGTGTAGGTCAGTGGTCAGTGTGTGTAGGTCAGTGGTCAGTGCATGTAGGTCAGTGTGTGTAAGTCAGTGGTCAGTATGTGTAGGTCAGTGTGTGTAAGTCAGTGGTCAGTGTGTGTAGGTCAGGCACTCAGGCAGGTCAGTGTATGTAGGTTAGTGTGTGTAGGTCAGTAGTCAGTGTATGTAGGTCAGTAGTCAGTGTATGTAGGTCAGTGTGTGTAGGTCAGTAGTCAGTGTATGTAGGTCAGTGGGTGTAGGTCAGTGGTCAGTGTATGTAGGTCAGTGGGTGTAGGTCAGTGGTCAGTGTATGTAGGTCAGGCACTCAGGCAGGTCAGTGGTCAGTGTGTGTAGGTCAGTGGTCAGTGTGTGTGTAGGTCAGTGTGTGTAGGTCAGTGGTCAGTATGTGTAGGTCAGGCACTCAGGCAGGTCAGTGTATGTAGGTCAGGCAGGTCAGTGTGTGTAGGTCAGTGGTCAGTGTATGTAGGTCAGTGTGTGTAGGTCAGTGTGTTTAGGTCAGTGGTCAGTGTGTGTAGGTCAGGCAGGTCAGTGTATGTAGGTCAGTGGTCAGTGTGTGTAGGTCAGTGGTCAGTGTGTGTAGGTCAGTGGTCAGTGTGTGTAGGTCAGTGGTCAGTGTGTGTAGGTCAGTAGTCAGTGTATGTAGGTCAGTGGTCAGTGTGTGTAGGTCAGGCACTCAGGCAGGTCAGTAGTCAGTGTATGTAGGTCAGGCAGGTCAGTGGTCAGTGTGTGTAGGTCAGTGGTCAGTGTGTGTAAGTCAGGCACTCAGGCAGGTCAGTAGTCAGTGTATGTAGGTCAGTGTATGTAGGTCAGTGGTCAGTGTGTGTAGGTCAGTAGTCAGTGTATGTAGGTCAGGCAGGTCAGTGTGTGTAGGTCAGTGGTCAGTGTATGTAGGTCAGGCAGGTCAGTGTGTGTAGGTCAGTGGTCAGTGTATGTAGGTCAGGCAGGTCAGTGTGTGTAGGTCAGTAGTCAGTGTATGTAGGTCAGGCACTCAGGCAGGTCAGTGTGTGTAGGTCAGGCAGGTCAGTGTGTGTAGGTCAGTGGTCAGTGTGTGTAGGTCAGTGGTCAGTGTATGTAGGTCAGTGTGTGTAGGTCAGTAGTCAGTGTATGTAGGTCAGGCAGTTCAGTGTGTGTAGGTCAGGCAGGCCAGTGGTCATTGTATGTAGGTCATTGTATGTAAGCCACACATCCCCACCACCCAGGCCAAAAAAAAATGCCGCAAACCCCCCCCCCCCCCCCCGGTTCTTCGACCCCGGGCTGAAGCCCCTGGTCTTTTTGCCACCTAGCAACGCCCCTGGTTACATGACTAGGGCAGCCAGATAACTTACTACCCCTAAGCAAAACATGTACATATCTTAAACTACCATAAATAATGACAATGACACCTGCTTGGATGTAAATGGCCTTGATGGCCTTTTATTAACAAAACCAAAAACTATAAACTTTTTATTTAAAATAATTTAACCATTTAAAACTCTTTTAATTATATCCAGTTTTCATCCAAGCTATTGGTTGCTGGTCCCTGACGACCCCATTTACTTCTTGAGCCTGCAGTCCCTTTTACGTAGCATCTGCCCCAGCCGCAAACTCGCCTCGGGGACTCGCTAACTGACCGTGGACCCCCCATAACTTATTACCCGTTAGTCCGGACTAACACCAGACCAATGGGAAGGACTCCATATCTGGGATGGGTCCCACATTTTCAAAAGCTCCTGTTTTTATACATCTACTCTGTATAACCATAATTGTCGCCAAGGACCCAACGCCACCACGGCACAAGTGGGAAGCCTCACACTTGAGCCCGCAGCCACGCAAACAACGCCCTACGTATGCCATCTTCCAAACCTAAGGCCCAAAGATCGATACCCACAGGGTTCAGGTGCACTCCATCCCCCCTCAAGTACATCCAGGTATCGACTTCTAACTCCCAGTGCCGTATCACCACTCCCCCATTACGGGCAATGAACCTCCCCACCTCCTTGTTCACTTTTATTCAGGTTTTGTTGAGCCTTTCCCAAGACCGAGCCCCTCTCCAAGCCATGCGGGTCACTATTCTCAGCTTGCTAGTCCCAACTGCATGTGACTACCTAATCTGCTAATTACGAGGACTCTACTCCTCCCCCCTGCTCCTCTCCAACCAATCTGGTAAGTGCAGAAACATTCCTTTACCCCTCCTATACTTAACTATTTCCTTACTTTCAGTTCCTTGCACCCTGTCATGTGTGTACTTCGCCTCCATTGCACTGCTGCTCCGTACATGTCTTAGTAGGTGAAGTCGAAAAAAAGACACAAGTCCATCATGTTAGGTGTGGCCTGCCAAGGGGCCACTGATACCAGTTTACATTGCCGCGTTCCAATTGTTAAGCTTACATAATGGAGTAAGACACAGAAACACAGATCTCCGTGTTGGCTCCGAGCTAAAAGACCCAGGCTCTCAAAAGCTTTTATTAGCGGTATTTATACATTTTTTAAAAGGGGTGTTTTCCAAAGCAAACAGATGACAATATGATTTCATACAAGGCTATGTCCAATTGTACAGGTCACCATGCCCTGTGACCTAGCTGTATGTTTACAATGATTAAACACTCTTGTGTAAGCCTCTGTAATAGTACAAAGTTGAAATAGGAGAGAACAAAAATACAGAACAACAAGAAGAAAAAAAAGGGTAACTCTAACTTGAGATTACATATTCAGCTAACCTGACTTCTCATTTCCCCCTTTGACATCATCCTTCTCCCAACTCTGGATCCTCAAAAGTGGGTTCTAGCTAGTACTTCCTTAGGTACTATCCCTGACCGCGAGTTGCCAGAGGAGAACTGAGTTCTCATCCCCCAGTTCCATACCAGCATCCCAGAAGTGAAGAGAATCGAAGAGGAAGACGATGTCAACCCATTTACAACTCTGTGGAGAACCTTCTCTTTAGTCCTTTGACTTTCTTTCTTATTCTAGCACATATGCAACAATTAATAACTGTCATTATAGCAAAAGCAAGTATGAGTATCAATATAGGACTAAATATCCAAGTGAATATTTTAGTTGCAGTAGGAAACCATCCACTGAAAACATCATACCAGTGGTGGGTGGTCTCTTCCCTGATTTGTGAAGATAGATGAATAAGCTTCCCCTTATCAATAATTGCGGATAATAGGTTATTCTGAAGGGTATGTTCGTGTGTCTCTATGTGTTTCCTAAGTATTTCTGACTCTTTTAAAACTTGCAATAGGGGTTCTAATGATATTACAAAAGGTGTGGTGTCAGTAAGATTATCTACCGCCCATTCCCTATTAAATGTTTTATCAGCATCTGATTCAAAAATGAAAGTGTCATTTAACCATTTAAATACTTTAACATTCATTATACACCCTGAAAAAGGAGCTGTTCTATTTAGACTCCTCATGGTGTCGTTATCATTAGTTATCAAACAAATATGTTGTGGTCCTATTTCCATGAACCGATTCCCTATGTGTACGGGCATTCTTTGGAACTTACATATATTGGACTGATGCTTTAACAGGCAAGGTTCATAGACTGGTGAACTCCTTCCACAAACCATTCCTTTGTTAGTTTCGGTACACAGACTCAGATCATGAGTTCTGTCCTGTGTATCTACATAATGCCCATAAATCTCGGGATACCAAAATTCAGGCGGATCTTCCCCTACTAGGAGTGGCATTACTATCAGTTTACACATTACCTCTATGCCCTCCACCATATATATGTTAAACCTCCCAGCACACCATTGTTCCTCACATTCTATTTGTCTGCCTGTTACCTCGAACCAGGTGTTTTCTAAGTCTAGACCCTTAAAATATTTTATCCATGTGTGATAATTCCCTAACTGTAACTCTTCCCTTGCCCTATTTACTTGTATGTGATAGGATAGTGTAGAGAAAGCACACTGAGTGAGATCTATAAATTTCTGATCTCTCTTCCATAGCTCCAAGCTGGCTATCACCGTGTGATTAACCATAGCATTAAGGTATTTGGTTAACTGTACCTGACTAATTTGTGTTTCAAATGTTGTAGGTAACCATTGACTAGTTATTATCAGTCCATCAGCTATGTGTCCCCCTGCATGTTTCCATTTATTTTGTATCATTTCTATCTGTATTCCGCTCATTACTCCCATTCCTGTTCCGGTTGCTCCCAAAGCGGTGTCATACCATTCTCGTTTGTATCTACAATCTGGTAACTTAGGGAAAGTAACGTTAAATTTTACTTTGGTTTTCTGTTGTGATATGGAAGTGTTTAAACAGGACTTGGGGACAGGGGTTAATACTGGGGACTTGAAAACCAGAGGTGGGGTGTCTTCTATCTTTATACTAAATCCATAATGTTCCCACTGTATATACCCACCTGCTGTGTTATTCGATTTTACGAAAAAACCATGATGCGCAAATGTAGGTTGCTGATTGATTTGTGACTATGGGTCCTGTTATATTGAATGGTTCAGCTCCGCTTACTGGCCTAATACCTGTTCCCTTTGTTTTCTTTTTATATTCCTCAGAATGTGGGGTACGGAGTACTGCCTGAGTTTTATCAAAAACTTCTTTCCATGTTTCTAATGGACCTAATTTATGACACTTATGTGGTGTGTAGTTATAAGGCCATGGTAAATTTTCCCTCCAGTGAAAGGATATGTTTACCAGCGCCGGTGGTCTGGCTTTTACAAATACTACGGGTGAACGTGGGTAATAGTCATTATCTTTTACATAAAAGGGGCTCTCATGTCCTGATACAACAATACTTCCTACACTATACGACCGTGTCCCATCCTTAGGCCCAAAGCCTACCCATGTTAGGTCTGTATTGTTCTCATGAGTTGTCACATCTATACCAGGAGTGAAAGCATAAATACATCCTAAAAGACATTTTAGTACTGTTGTTATAGCTAAAAAGTTTATCATTCTGTGGCTTGTTCCGGACTTTTTCTACAATGTGATGCGTAGATCCAAGTGGTCTTTTCTTCCAATTTTACTGAGGTTGGGGTGCTCATCAGCACTTGGTATGGTCCTTCAAACCGTGGTTCCAAAGTCTTTCTAGTGTGTCTCTTTACATAGACCCAATCTCCAGGATTTAATAAGTAAGTACCTGCTACAGAGTCAGGATCTGGAATGGAAGAATACACATCTATGTGGATCTTAGTTAGATACTGTTGTAATTGTATCACATATGCAGTCAAGCTTATCACATTGTAATTGCATACTCTATGGAAAATATAAACCTAACCCAGGTGCACTCCCAAAAAGTATCTCACAGGGATACAGTCCTGTCCTCCCTGTGGGAGTGTATCGGATGGAAAACAGAGCCAAAGGTAAAACATTCTGGCCATGGCTTCCCCAATTCTTGCATCTATATTTTTTATTTTATTGTTCCATTTACTCTTTCTACTGACCCTGAACTTTGAGGATGATAAGGGGTGTGAAAACTTTGCTGGACCCCTAACATTGCCATCACATTCTGCATGATTTCTCCCGTGAAATCTATTTCCCCCTATCTGATTCTACAGTTTCGGGGAGACCAAACCTAGGTATTAATTCAGTGATCAGTTTCTTTGCTGTCGCTTTGGCTGTGGCTGATTTAACAGGGTAACTTTTGGCCTAAAACGGAAAATAGATCGATACATACGAGAACAAACTCAAAAACGCTTTTAGGCATTTGTATATAGTCAATTTGCAGTCTCTGAAAGGGGTACTGTGCCTGATGTCTCCGGGGTGTTTTAACCTTCTGTCCTGGGCTATTCAGGAGACAGATTTGGCAGGCTGCACAGTAGTTTCTGGCAATGCTGCTGAATCCAGGGGCGAGCCATCTCTGGCTCACAATCCTATACATAGAATTGGAGCTGATATGCGTGGGAAGGTGAACTGCTGCCGCCATTGCCGGGTACAGAGAAGCTGGTAGACAAACCTTGTCCCCCTCTTTCGATACCTGGTCAGGGTCTGGCGCTGCTCCCATTTTTACCCACCTATCCTTTTCGCTCACCTCTGCTTGTTCCTGTAACCTACTCAGCTTCTGCCATGTTGGTTCTGGGCTACTTACCTGTACTGCTGCTACAATCTCAGGGCTTACTTCCTTTAGAGCTGCTTGTCTTGCAGTTAAATCTGCAAATGTATTTCCTTTTGCTTCAATTGTTTTTGCATTCGTGTGTGCCGCTATCTTCATTATGGCCACCTTTTTGACTTTTTGTAGGTTATCTAAGACTCTTTTTATTCCTTTGCTTTACTGGTGTACCTTTAGGTAAGGTTTTTACACAATTCATACAATGTGTAGCAATCTGAGGCATCCACTGTCTGCAATATGACACAATACCTAAAACCTTTAGACTTTTGTGGTTGCAACACTCTCTCTGTTTATTCATGCCTTGTGCTCTGTGCTTATGCAGTGACAGAGAGAGAAAAAAAAAAAAACTTCCTCTTTGCTCATTTGTATCCTCCTAATTTAACCCCTAACAACCCTTTGTTGCTAAAACTTGTAAAAGATTGAGGGTACTGTCTACACATATCTTTCTCATTGGGGCAACATAACAATAAATCATTCATATATCGTAAAATGCAAACCATAATTGACATTATTCTGCTAGTGGCACAGAAAAGAAAGCATCTGTGGCTAAATCTATCACTGTGAAACACATGCTATTTAAAGGTATCTGGGATAATAAGGTATGCGGGTTCGGCACTAGTATTTTGTTTACTGCCCTAAGGTCCTGTACCATCCTATACTTAATTGGACCACCGTCCACTGATTTCTTTTAACTAGGTACAGAGGAATATTTGCGGGCAATTTTATTTCCCTCAGGGCTCTACTTGTAAGTAATGACTGTACTTGGGTTTCTATGGCTGCCTCCTGAGGCGCACTAAGTGGATACTGTTTTTCTTGGGGGAGCACTGCTCCGGGTATCAATTCCAGTGTCACTGGAGGAATGGGCAGAAGCCCAACATCAACTGGATGTTTTTCCCACAGATCCTCTGGAAAAGATGCCAGTAGCTGCTCTAATGCTGGTGGAATCTGGTTAAGTGCCTCAGGTTCTTCTTCTAAACATTGGATCAAATTACACATTTCTATATTTTTGCAGTTTGTCACCTATAGTTAAGGCAACGGTACCATCCCATCCGGATGATATAAAACATATATATAAAACATATAAGACATATAAGATTCCAACACTTCCCCTTGTCTGTCTCTTCTAAGTCTGCTGCTCCCTTTCTATCTTGACCTTGTCGGGGTTTGGTTTGTTTCTGGCCCATTCTAACCTGTGCCTAGGTAGCTTATTGGAATACTGGCAATATGCCCCAAAACTATGGCCAGATCTTCAGACTGACCTCCTTTGGGGACCCTACACCAGTTCCTCGTTGCCTTCCTCCTAGGGTGCTAGAATACTAAATATCTCTCCTGGATACTGAATAACTTTATATGCTAGCCAACTGACAAACAATATGACCAGACTGACGGCTACAACATACACAAGCATTCCTTTGTGTAACCAGATACCCAACTAGATCTCCGGACTTTATGGAGACCTTATTCCCCCCTGTATTTGGGATCCCTCTCACACACTCTTATCCCTGCTTTATGGAGCAGCCAGGGCTTATACTTTTAACCCGTCTTATGGTTTATGAGTTAGATGTGAGGTTAAGCATAAGCGTCAGACCCCCCCGAAAGGGCGCGTTCCGTTGCTTAGTTCGGCAATCCCCTTCTAACTCATACCATCCTTGACAAGGCTCATTCACTTGTTCCACAGACAGACAAACGGACAACTTAACAGATAACACATAGTTACAGCAATATAAACCGAATGTGTATTGGTTCTAAACCCACCGCTTACGGAAGTTGGTACACAATTCCTGGAGATCAACAGCTGACGGAACGTTTAGGCAAAAATCAGGGGAGTACAGAGCATTATAAGAAAAATAAAGCTTTTTCTTACCTGTACAGTTTTTGGTCTGTGGTTCCCTGAATGCCCGTCCTTTTTGTTCCGTCAACTTTGTTCGTCCTCTTCCTGTAGCATCATTGGTGAGTCCCTATTCGGGCGCCAGAAATGTTAGGTGTGGCCTGCCAATTGTTAAACTTACATAATAGAGTAAGACACAGAAACACAGATCTCCGTGTTGGCTCCGAGCTAAAAGACCCAGGCTCTCAAAAGCTTTTATTAGCGGTATTTATACATTTTTTAAAAGGGGTGTTTTCCAAAGCAAACAGATGACAATATGATTTCATACAAGGCTATGTCCAATTGTACAGGTCACCATGCCCTGTGACCTAGCTGTATGTTTACAATGATTAAACACTCTTGTGTAAGCCTCTGTAATAGTACAAAGTTGAAATAGGAGAGAACCAAAATACAGAACAACAATAAGAAATAAAAGGGTAACTCTAACTTGAGATTACATATTCAGCTAACCTGACTTCTCAATCAAGTCCAACCTATGTGTGTGATTATATGTCAAAATGTATTCTGAGCATGTGTCAGAGAACTCACGCTTTCCATGCCCGTCCTCGTCCAGTAGGAGTGAATCCCCACTCTGCGAGCGCCAATACCCATGCGCAGCCTTCCCAACGGAACCGAACGTGCGGGCGTACCCGCGTACCAACGCAAACATGTGCGCGTCCTCGTCTACCAATACGAACGAGGGCACGCACTCCCACGTCAGCACGAACGTGTGTGCGCAATCGCGCACGGACCCTCACCTCCACCAATCCCAGCACAAGGCGCCCTATATAAACAGGGCCTTCACATGGTGTCAGTGCTGGATCGTCTTCAGTCTTATGTCCTGAATACCTGCCTGAAGTACCTGCTACCTTGTTCCTGATTCACCCGGTTTTCCTGTTACCCTTCCTGGATTGACCCTGCTTATTGACTGTTTCCTCTAGTTTTGACCTCGGCTTGGATTCCTTGACTACGTCTCCGCTCTCCGATTTGGTACCTCATCACCTGCCCGTTGCCAACCTTTTGCCTGCTTTTGACCACGAACTTGCCATCCGCTTTGTACCTTGTTTGCCAGCCAGTTGCCAACCTTTTGCCTGCTTTTGACCACGAACTTGCCTTCCGCTTTGTACCTTGTTTACCAGCCAGTTGCCGACCTGTTTCCTGTCTTGAC
The DNA here is from genome assembly GCA_028564925.1 of Lithobates sylvaticus. Classification (NCBI taxonomy): domain Eukaryota; kingdom Metazoa; phylum Chordata; class Amphibia; order Anura; family Ranidae; genus Lithobates; species Lithobates sylvaticus. The sequence continues at coordinate 24,876,321 of CM053032.1, forward strand.
CTCGCAGTGCCTACACCCACCTGTTCGGCCTTCACTGAATACAGCCTTGGTTACCAACCTATACATCAGCTCTCCAGAAGAACCGGTACTTCCAAGCACCAGTCTACCAGCCGCAGGCACTTGCACCCTTTCGTGCCCCAGCACTCCCTGTTCCTACCACCAGGGGTGTTGGGACCGGAACCGTGCACAAGGCCACCCCCAGCATCCGGACTCCGCTGTAAGGTACGTGATAGTACGATCCAGCCAGAATGGAGTCCGAAGGGGGTGCCTCGCCTTTGGAAGCTCTGTGCCAACAGATGTCGGCCCTTACCCAGGCAGTCCAGGGCCTGCGAGATGGCTATCATCAACTGGAACAGAGAGTGGAATCCATGTCCCCAGGCTCTGCAACTCATCAGGCCCCCCTGACATCCCGGCTTTCCGGCTCAGCAACCTCTGCATCAGCACCCACAGTAATGATGCCACCCCCAGAGCCTCGTGTGCCCCCACCGGAACGGTTTTCAGGGGACCGCAGCAAGTTCCGCTCCTTCAGGAATGCTTGTCGGCTCTACTTCCTGCTACAACCCCGTACCTTCTCCCTGGAGAGCACTAAGGTGGGGTTCATAGTCTCCCTACTCCAAGGGGAGCCTCAAACCTGGGCCCACCGTATGTTGGAACAAGCCAGCCCTCTTCTGGATACACTGGACTCATTTTTGGATGAAATGGTCAAACTGTATGATGATCCTCAGCGCACCACAACAGCAGAGGCCAGCCTCCATGCCCTCCAACAAGGGCGCCGGCCAGTAGAGGACTATGTAACAGACTTTAGGCGGTGGAGTTCCGACACCTCTTGGAACGACGACGCACTCCTCTATCAATTCCGCATAGGCCTCTCCGAAGCACTGAAGGATGAGCTAGCCCGAGTGGGAATCCCTAGTTCTTTGGAGGATTTGATTCAGCTGTCTATCCAGATAGACCGTCGCTTGAGAGAGCGGAGGTCCGAGAGGTCCAGCTTGACACGCCCCACATGGGTGTTACCCAAAGGTCCCAACTACCCTCCTACTCCCGTCTCCCATGTGCCTGCTGCCACCTCAGGAGCACCAGAGCCCATGCAAGTCGGCCTACTCCGCTCACCATTATCACCCGAGGAGAAACAGCGGCGTCACCAGAACAACCTCTGCCTCTACTGTGGGGAAGCTGGGCACTACGCCAACACATGCCCGAACAAGATCCGTAAGTTCAATTCATCATCCCGTGTGCCTTTCGCCTTGTCTCTAATAAAAGCCGCTCACATCGCTGTTCCTATTTCCTTACAGCTCCCAGAAAAAATACTCAGAGTCCAGGCTATAATTGACTCTGGCGCCTGTAGCTGCTTTGTGGATCATGCCTTCGCTCTACAACATAACATCCCACTAACACCTAAGCAGCATCAACTCTCCATACGACTAGCAGACGGGTCAAACATCAAGTCCGGGCCTATTACTCTGGAGACACAACCCCTGTTCACCAGCATCCCACCAGGTCACCAGGAGCTACTCCGTCTAGATGTCATCTCCTCACCTTTGTTTCCTGTCATCCTAGGAATGCCTTGGCTACAGGCCCACAATCCCCAGGTCAATTGGGTCACCGGTGAGGTGACTTTTCAGTCCTCTTACTGTCTACAGAACTGTCTCAAAACCTTCCACCATATTCCACCAGTCATTGGGTGCCTAAGAACGGACTCTGAATTCAAAGAGTTGGTGCCACCAGTGTACCACAACTTCTTGGACGTGTTCGATAAACAGAAAGCAGACACCCTTCCTCCCCATCGGGTCTACGATTGCCCGATTGAGCTACTACCTGGGGCCGAAATTCCTTTCGGGCGGATCTTTCCCCTGTCCGAACCCGAACTCCTGGTTCTCAAGGAGTACATCGATGAGAACCTCAAAAAGGGGTTCATCCGACATTCCTCCTCCCCAGCAGGAGCCGGAATATTCTTTGTTGAAAAAAGGGATCACTCGCTCCGCCCATGTGTGGATTACAGGGATCTGAATAAAGTGACAATTAAAAACCGGTACCCGCTTCCACTAGTCTCGGAATTATTTCAGAGACTCCGCTCAGCAAAAATATTCACGAAGTTGGACCTACGTGGGGCCTATAACCTGATCAGGATACGCAAAGGGGACGAATGGAAGACAGCATTCCGAACACGTTTTGGCCACTTCGAATATTTAGTCATGCCATTTGGACTATGCAACGCCCCGGCCCCTTTTCAACATTTTGTTAATAATATTTTCAGAGACTTCCTAGATTCCTTTGTAATTGTCTACCTGGATGATATCCTGATATTTTCCACCTCTCTAGAAGTACATCGTGATCATGTAAAACAAGTTCTGGGCAGATTAAGGCAACATGGACTTTACGCAAAGGCCGAAAAATGTGAATTCGAACGCCAGACCATTCACTTCCTCGGCCTGGTGATATCAACTGGGGGTGTAGCCATGGATCCCCAGAAGGTCTCTGCCATCATGTCCTGGCCGCCCCCAAATGACAAGAAAGGGGTACAACGTTTTATCGGATTCTCTAACTTTTATAGAAAGTTTATCAAGAACTTCTCCAAGATCATCGCACCCATCACTCAGCTCACCAAGAAGCAAAGCCTCTTCCAGTGGACTACAGCGGCCCAAGCCGCCTTCGACCAATTAAAAAGGGCATTTACCTCCGCCCCAGTACTAAAACACCCTGACCCTGCATTACCCTACACTCTGGAGGTCGATGCTTCGGAGAGTGCGGTAGGGGCCATCCTGTCTCAACGCCAAGGACCCAAGTCTCTAATGCATCCGGTGGCCTTCTTTTCCAGAAAACTAGGTGTGTCGGAAAGGAACTATGACGTAGGTGACCGAGAACTCCTAGCAATAAAGCTAGCCTTGGAAGAATGGCGGTACCTCCTGGAAGGGGCAGCACATCCGATACTGATCTTCACAGATCACAAAAATTTAGAGTACCTCAGAACTGCCAGACGCCTTAGACCCCGACAGGCCAGATGGGCTCTTTTCTTTTCCCGTTTTAATTTTCATATTACTTATCGCCCTGGATCCAAAAACGTTAAACCCGATGCCTTATCCCGAATGTTCACAGAACTTGAAACCCCGTCTCCACCGGATACTATCCTACAAGCAGGGAATTTCCTACTGACCCAATCCAGTTTCATGACACAGCTCCGCCAAGCCTCCGTGAAAACACAGTTACCTCCGGGCACCAACCTTCAGGAGAGGGATGGGCTTTTTTGGCTAGACAATAAAATTTTCATCCCTCAAGACCTACGCACCACCGTCTTACAGGCCTGCCATGACTATCCTCTGGCGGGTCACTTTGGGGGCAACAAGACTGTGGATCTAATCCAGAGACACTTCTGGTGGCCAAATCTGGCCAAGGACTGCAGGAATTATGTCAACTCTTGTCTGATCTGTCTAAGAAACAAGAGCAGTAAAAATAAATCATGGGGCCTGCTGAAACCACTGCCCATTCCCGAAAGGCCATGGGACAAAATCGCCATGGATTTTATTGTGGAGCTTCCCCCCTCTAAAGGGTTCTCTTCCATTTTCGTGGTGGTAGACCGCTTTTCCCGGATGGCACATTTCATTCCCATGAAAGGGACACCTTCAGCTATTGAAACCGCCAGGATCTTCATTAAAGAAGTTGTCAGACTCCATGGAATCCCCAGTGACATCGTCTCTGACCGTGGAGTACAATTCACATCCAAGTTTTGGAGGTCATTATGCAAGGCACTAGGTATTAAATGTAGTCTCTCTTCAGCTTACCATCCACAGACCGAACGTACCAATCAAACGTTGGAACAATACCTACGTTGCTTCTCCTCGTTTTCCCAAGAGGATTGGGCCTCACTGCTTCCTTTGGCAGAATTTGCATTCAACAATTCCATCCACTCCACCACGAACCAATCACCATTTTTCTCCAACTACGGATTCCATCCCTCCTTTCTACCCGCACTTGTGCCCGAATCCTCTGTACCGGCTGTTCAGGATAGATTGGATTTCCTTTCCTCCAACAACCAGGTGCTCAGGGAAACTATTGCTAAAGCACAGGAGGATGATAAAAAATATTTCGACAAGAAGAGAAGGGGAGAATTGAACTTGGAGGTAGGAGATCGTGTGTGGCTATCTACCACAAATTTAAAACTGGCATGCCCCTCCAAGAAATTGGGACCTAGATACTTGGGCCCTTTCCCTGTCAAGAGAAAGGTCAACCCAGTGGCCTATGAACTTGAACTCCCCGCCTCATTCAGGATACATCCGGTATTTCACGTTTCCCTACTTAAACCTGATGTTCCAAATTCCTTTCCAGATCGTGAAGTAGGGCCTCCGGAAGCTATCAGAGTGAATGGGGAAGAAGAATTTGAAATTGAAGCTATCCTGGACCACAGAAAACGGCAAGGAGAGGACCAATATTTAATTAAATGGAAAGGTTTTGGCCCAGAAGAAAATTCCTGGGAACCAAGAACGAATCTTCATGCTCAGAGACTCATACAGGCTTTTCACCGTTCCCGCTCCCAGGGTTCGTTTCAAAGAGGCATCCGGAGGCTGCCCCTAAGGAGGGGGCAATGTCAGAGAACTCACGCTTTCCATGCCCGTCCTCGTCCAGTAGGAGTGAATCCCCACTCTGCGAGCGCCAATACCCATGCGCAGCCTTCCCAACGGAACCGAACGTGCGGGCGTACCCGCGTACCAACGCAAACATGTGCGCGTCCTCGTCTACCAATACGAACGAGGGCACGCACTCCCACGTCAGCACGAACGTGTGTGCGCAATCGCGCACGGACCCTCACCTCCACCAATCCCAGCACAAGGCGCCCTATATAAACAGGGCCTTCACATGGTGTCAGTGCTGGATCGTCTTCAGTCTTATGTCCTGAATACCTGCCTGAAGTACCTGCTACCTTGTTCCTGATTCACCCGGTTTTCCTGTTACCCTTCCTGGATTGACCCTGCTTATTGACTGTTTCCTCTGGTTTTGACCTCGGCTTGGATTCCTTGACTACGTCTCCGCTCTCCGATTTGGTACCTCATCACCTGCCCGTTGCCAACCTTTTGCCTGCTTTTGACCACGAACTTGCCTTCCGCTTTGTACCTTGTTTACCAGCCAGTTGCCGACCTTTTCCTGCTTTTGACCACGAACTTGCCTTCCACTTTGTACCTTGTTTGCCAGCCAGTTGCCGACCGGTTTCCTGTCTTGACCTCGCAGTGCCTACACCCACCTGTTCGGCCTTCACTGAGTACAGCCTTGGTTACCAACCTATACACCAGCTCTCCTGAAGAACCGGTACTTCCAAGCACCATTCTACCAGCCGCAGGCACTTGCACCCTTTCGTGCCCCAGCACTCCCTGTTCCTACCACCAGGTGTGTTGGGACCGGAACCGTGCACGAGGCCACCCCCAGCATCCGGACTCCGCTGTAAAGTTTTATCCCTATTGTGGGGTCACCAGTACGGTATTTGTACATTGAAATCACATCCTCTCTCAAGCGTCTCTTCTCCAGAGAGAATAAGTTCAGTGCTCGCAACCTTTCCTCATAACTAATATCCTCCAGACCCTTTATTAGCTTTGTTGCCCTTCTTTGTACTCGCTCAGGGGTCAAGTCCTGGGGAAAAAAGTGTGGGAACTCCCACCCAAGATCCACTCGCCCACCAAAAAAAATAAATGATACGCTCATATGCACGAACGCTTCAAAAATACGGTAATTCTCTGAATAATCAGCATTCATTCAATTGCGCTTCCATGCAAATGTGAACATCATGTTCTGATCTTTATTGGGGAATTTTATTTTGTATATAGAGTGTTTACGTGGTGAGTTTACACTTTTCATTGAACAGAGTTTGGATAACACAGGGTTAAACGGAAAGGTCATAAATGAACTGCACATTATCTGGACAGAAAGCTTGGGGAGATAGTGATGTGTTCCTGCTTAGGAGATGTATGCTAGCTTGGGGGGGCTGCAAACTCTGCAGGGCTCCAACACACACTCGCTGCTATTCCAACCCTTCACATATTTCCACATAAACTTCCCTCCTGGCATTAAACTTTGCCAGGTATTGTGCTCAGCTTACCACCCCAAACTGATGTTCCTCCCTCAGCTCACCTCTCTCCCTGCATGTCCTGTGAGCAGAATAGCTGTGCTCCTCCTCTGGGTTCTCTCATCATATGGCTCTGAAGATAGAGGAGGGGGGATTCAACGGGACACACCGAGCAAGTATGCAGGAGACTGGGGGGGGGGGGGGGGAGATGAGGAGACAGAAAATCAGGAGGGGTCGGCGGGGAGGAGCGCATCACGAGAGGTCTGACTAAATACAATCTCTTAGCAGCAGGGACCTGATCTACCTGTCAGCTAGCTGTGATTGACAGGTAGATCGAAGCGGAAGCTGTCATGGGGCCCCCTACTGGCAATGCTTGAATGGTCAGGTGTGCGGCACTTACTATTGCGAGCTGTGTCGGCAGCTGCTGGTGTAGCACCTGCCACACAGCTCGCATACTTCAAAGTCTTGCAGGACACAGCTGCTAACGGGAACTGAGTTCCTGTTGTGGAAAAAGTACAGGAACTCTGTTCCCATGCGTTCCCGCAGGACTTGAGCCCTGTACTCGCTTCATTTCCAGTACATTCTTCCTGAGGGCCGGTGCCCAGAACTGGACAGCATACTCCAGGTGCGGTCGGACCAGAGTCTTGTAGAGCCGGAGAATTATCGTTTTATCTCTGGAGTTGATCCCCTTTTTAATGCCAATAATCTGTTTGCTTTATTAGCAACAGCTTGGCATTGCATGCCATTGCTGAGCCTATCATCTACTAGAACCCCCAGGTCCTTTTCTGTCCTAGATTCCCCCCAGAGGTTCTCCCCCCCAGTGTATAGATTGCATTCATATTTTTGCCACCCAAATATTATCCTCTCCCCCGGCTGCAGCGGAGGATGTTTCAGGATGGAGAGCAGGGGGAGGGGCTAGTCAATATGTAATTTACTGGCCCCTTCCTTTTCTAAATGAACACATTCACTCACTGTGTTCAATCATAGCTGAAGCATAGTAAACTGTGTGTACTATGCTTCAGTTTGTGAATGAACAGGAATGAACAGGAAGCCGCTCAGCACAGAACACTTCCCATTCACTCGCTGTTTGGTGCAGCTGAGGCTGCAGAGAAAGTCGATTGCAAGTAATGGCAGGTCCCCATCAGACATCAACTAGTGTGCCCCCCCCCCCCCCGGCCAGTCACGATTCCCCTCTGGTCTACTGCAGGAGCATGAAGGTTATAGCTGCCCCTTGGACATCCACCAAACCCTAGGCTCCTGAGAGGCTGCACTGATGGCCACTAATGAGGTGGCACTAGTTTACACTGATGAGGCTGCACTGATAGGTGACACTAATGGGCACTGATGAGGAGGCACTGATGAGGCTGCACTGATAGGTGGCACTGATGGGCACTGGAAGGTGGCACTTATACATGGCACTGATGGGCACTGATAAGCGGCACTGATGAGCACTAATGAGGTGACACTGGTGTGCACTGATGTGCACTGATAGGCGGCAATGATGAGGAGGCACTGATGGGCACAGATTGGCAGCACTGGTTGGCACTGTTGGGACTGCACTGATAATCAGGACACTGACAATTACCAATGCCCTGATTATCAGTGTACTGTACATGTCCCTTTTACAGAAGCTAAGTTATTGGTCTCTTCTCCTATCCTCCCTTCCTTGGGCTGTCAGCATGAGGAAAGGAATGCCGATATTCAATGGGCTGCTGTGCCTGCGTTTCCTGCAGAAAAAGGTGCATTCACCTTTTCATAAACGTGGCCCGCAGGGAAATCACATGGTTTTGACCATGCAATTTCCCTGCGGTTCCTGCACCTGCATACATGCTGCATTTTTACATGCGTGGGGGTGCCATTCAGAATGAATTATAGCCCCGCATGTTTTCTCACAGCAGTGCGTTTTCACTGCAGGTGTTTGCAGGTGCAGGATTTGCTGCGATTCCCACACCTGCAGCCACAGGCATAGGTGTGAAGCAAGCCAATGCTGTGGTTGGCCGGTCTCTGATGCTGCCACGGACATGCTTTCCAGGGCTTAAACGAGTCAGGTCATCTCATGTCTACGACCAGCTTAAGTGTGGAGTGTAAAGTAGAAGACTGGTATTGAAAAGTCCCTTCTCTACTAGTCAGAGTCGGGAATCGGGATGTTGATTTCAGGGTGAAGGCAAGTTTAAGAAAATGAGTCTAGACATGTGCAATTCGTTTAGTTCCGAATTAGTTTTTTTAAGGAATTTTGACAAATTCGTTAATTCCGAAACTTCCGAATTTTTTAATTTTCGAAATTTCCGGATTTTTTAATTTCCGAATTTCCAAATTTCCAAAATTCTGAATTTCCGAATTTCCAAAATTCCGAATTTCCAAATTTCCAAAATTCTGAATTTCCAAAATTTCGAATTTCCAAAATTCCGAATTTCCAAAATTCCGAATTTCCAAAATTTCGAATTTCCGAATTTCAGATTTTCGAATTTCCAATTTTTGGATTTTCGAATTTCCAATTTTTGGATTTTCGAATTTCCAATTTTTGCATTTCCGAATTTTCGCATTTTCAGATTTCCAAATTTTCGGAATTCGGAAATTCAAAAGTTCGAAAATCGGAAAATTCGAAAATCGGAAAAAAAGAAAGAAAATCTGTTTAATTTGAAATAACTAACTATTAAATTATAGGTATTGGAATTTCCTTTCAAATTTGGCTGTTAGTGAACGTAACGAATACGAATTTATCCGAAGTCACAAATTATCTGAAATAATGAATGTAATCTAATCTAAACAAATGGAATGTAACGATCTAATAATAATAAATAACAATAATAATAATAATAAAACCTTTTTATTATTATTAACTATTTATTATTAATTTGTTCCATTCCATTTGTTTAGATGCGGAATTCCATCTTTCAGGTAATTCGTATTCGTTACGTTCACTAACAGCCACATTTGAATGGAAATTCCAATACCTTTAATTTAATAGTTAGTTATTATTTCTAATTAAACAGATTTTCTTTCTTTTTTTCAGATTTTCGAATTTTCGGATTTTCACATTTTTGAATTGCCGAAATCCGAAAATTCGGAATTCTGAAAATCCGAAAAATTCGGAATTCTGAAAATCCGAAAATTCGGAATTCTGAAAATCCGAAAATTCGGAATTCTGAAAATCCGAAAATTCGGAATTCTGAAAATCCGAAAATTCGGAATTCCGAAAATCTGAAAATTCGGAATCCAAAAGTCCGAAAAATTCGGAATTCCGAAAATACGAGAATACGACGTTTGAAAATTCTGAAATTTGAAAATTCTGAAATTTGAAAATTCTGAATTTTTGAAATTGGAAATTCGGAAATCTGAAAAATGGAAATCCGGAAATCCGAAAATTCAAAAATCCAAAAAATCGAAATTTGGAAATTCCCGAAATTTCCAAATTCCGAATTTCCGAATTTTCGAATTTCCGAAAAAAAGCAAAAAAACAAATGAAACGAAAATTAACAAATTTTTTGTCAGTGCACATGTCTAAAAATGACATCTAAAGGCTGATTGGTTGCAGTAGACAACAACACTCCGAAACCCTTGTTGCAGTTTTTATAAGTAATCCACATTACGGGAATGAGGGGGCATTACATGTGAAAGTAATTGGCAGATCTTTGCTGAGTGAATGGAGATAATACTTATTCGCTGTGGCAATGAGGGGACATGTATTGTGGTAACGAGTGGATAGTCCCAGTGGCAATAAGATGATGTTGACTCTGACAGCAATTAACTAATCTTTGCTGTGTCACTGGGGAGAATCCTTATTTGCTATGGAGATAGGAGGATATGTATTGCAGTAATGAGAGGAGTTGTTGGATTGGCAAGGAGGATATTTCCTATGAAAGTGATCAGCTTATCTTTGACACATCATTGGGGAGAATATGCATGTTTTGTGGCTAAAGCATACCTCCCAACTTTTTGAGATGGGAATGAGGGACACCTATCAGCAAAATTATGCAGGACACACCCCTTGCCACGCCCCCTTAAAGGAGAATTGTACAAAAAAAACTGATTGGTTAAACCCACACGTGCTTTTTTACCACTACTATCCCTTTATATTGGCTTTGGGAATTTACAAATGCAGCAATTTAGAAATTGGATGAAAGGTTTATCTATCAAAAAAACAAATTTTGATAGATAAAAAGTGCATTTTAAATACATCGATATAGATCAGACCAAAATGAGGGACAAATGAGGAGGAATGAGGGACAGAGGGACATTGCTCCAAATCAGGGACAGTTGGGAGCTATGGCTTAAGCCTAGTACACTGGCCCAATGTCAGATGGCATCAGCTGGTTCAATAGAAACATTCGACCCATGTGTGCGGCAGCTGGTCCGACAGAAACTGGCCATCCAGCCGGCTTCTGTCGAAGGGGCATTACCAAAAAGGTTTGTCGACCAGCTCCCAATCAGTGCTCTCAGCCAATGGCTGAGCGAGCTGACCAGAGTTTTCTGGCGGGGGGGGGGGTGTCCCCTGTTAGAACACAATAGAACAGCAGGGGAGGTCGCTGTACTAACATCGCATAGTTAGTACAGCGGCTCCGACCAGAGCTGTCAGGTTTATTTTGTTCAGCAAAAAAAAAAAATAAAAATAGTAGTGTGTACGAGGCTTAAGAGGTGATATTTATTGTGACAATGAGAGGTGTATTCATATTAGCAATTAGAGATGGGCAAACTGTTGGGGCCGAGCACCGGTTCGGCCCCAAACAGCGCCCGTTCGTGTGTTCGCAGAAAAACCAAATTTGCGGGGCTCTCGGCGGGATGTTCACGCTGCACAATGCATTCTAGGGCCCTGATTGATGGAAGCACATGTGATGTCACCAACTGGTGCATGCTGGGTCTGTGCCACCAGTTGCATGCTGGGGTGGTGCCACCAGGTGACGTCACTGGGTGGCCACGCCCCTAAGCTATTTAGGAACTGTCAGACAGAGGAGCAGGCAGTAGGTGGGGAGCCTTTGTCGTGAGGTGTTTTTTTTCTTTCTTTTTTCGAGTGCATCGTTGTGGTGGGCGGCATGATTGATGATGGATCTACATCGGAGGACATTGCCACAACCACAGCCCAGGGTTGTGGGAAAGAGGCACTTGATGTTATGCCACCCACCAATATAAAGAGGGATTTCTACACTAACACCAATGTAATAGGAACATTTACACCAACCAATGACCTTCATGTAAGGGGGAATTTACACTGATAACTATTGTCGAGGAGATTTGTACTGACCACCAATGTAAGGTGACACTTCTACACTGACCACCAATGTTAGGGGGAGATTTAAACTGACCTCCAATGTAAGGGCAATTCTGCACTTACCACCAATGTAAAGGGAAGTTTACACTGTTCACCAATGTAATGAGAAGATTTACACTGACCACCAATGTAACAGAGACATTTAGCCTGCGTTCACATTTCTTTGTGTCGGGAATTTGCTTTCCTGACATCACAGAAACGTGCTGTACTTTAACAGATACACAGCAGTGGCATTAATTGTTAATGACACCCTCACACATCTGCTGAGATGTGCGTACTATTCACATCCACCAAACTTCACTGTGCTGTGGCACCATGTTATTTTGAAAAAGTGTTCCACCTCTAATTTTCTTACCTTTGCAGAACAGGCAGATGATAGGCCTAATGACCACAGTTGTAGGCAGGACTTTCATGCATGCCCCTTTACCTCGCTGGTGGGCAGCATTCAGTAGAAGTGATGGTAGATATGACCTCAGGGGGGCATGTTATACATATAAATGTTGCCTCTATTTACGTAACAATGGCGTTGGTCTGTGGCTATTTACATATTAATGCTGCCGCTATTTACAAACTAATGCAGGTTATTTACATGCAGTGGCGGTGCGTGCATAGAGGGCGCAGGAGCGCCGCCCCCCCCTCTCCTGCACCGCTCTATCACCAATAGATAGATTCATGCATTGCATGAATCTATCTATTGTCACCGCTGCCGCCCCCTATTCAGGTGTCCGGCCCCTGATCGGGCGCCGGGCATCTGAATTACAGTGGGGGGGGGGGGGTGTTGCTCTAATAGGCTTCCCTAAGTGTAAACAGCGGGCGCACGACTGTGCGTTCGCTGATTACACAGTATTGTGTTAGGGAAGCGAATACATCGCTTCCCTAACACAGACCCGCCTCTCAGCCAATCAGGTTGCCAGGTCTGTTACCTGTCACCTGATTGGCTGAAGTCACAGGCGCTGTGATTGGACGCTAGGCGTCCAATCACCTAGCGTCCAATCACAGCAGAAGAAGACAGGAGGAGCGCGGGAGAAGACATCCGACGGAGACACCGCTCGTCGCCTGACGCCGTCACCAGCTGCACACCGGGACAAGGTAAGTGCAGAGGGCAGGCAGGGGGCACAGTGGCAGCACTTGAGGGGCACAGTGGCAGCACTTAAGGGGCACAGTGGCAGAACTTGGGGCACAATGGCAGCACTTAAGGGGCACAATGGCAGAACTTGGGGCACAATGGCAGAACTTGGGGCACAATGGCAGAACTTGGGGCACAATGGCAGAACTTGGGGCACAATGGCAGCACTTAAGGGGCACAATGGCAGCACTTAAGGGGCACAATGGCAGAACTTGGGGCACAATGGCAGAACTTGGGGCACAGTGGCAGCACTTGGGGCACAGTGGCAGCACTTGGGGCACAGTGGCAGCACTTGGGGCACAGTGGCAGCACTTAAGGGGCACAGTGGCAGAACTTGGGGCACAGTGGCAGCACTTGGGGCACAGTGGCAGCACTTGGGGCACAGTGGCAGCACTTAAGGGGCACAGTGGCAGAACTTGGGGCACAGTGGCAGAACTTGGGGCACAGTGGCAGCGTTTGATGGGCACAGTGGCAGTGTTTGATGGGCACAGTGGCAGCGTTTGATGGGCACAGTGGCAGCACTTGGGGCACAGTGGCAGCGTTTGATGGGCACAGTGGCAGCGTTTAATGGGCACAGTGGCAGCGTTTAATGGGCACAGTGGCAGCGTTTTGATGGCACAGTGAGGCTGTTTGTTTGCGCCCCCCCAAAAATTTTGAGCACCAGCCGCCACTGTTTACATGTAAACACGGGGCCTGCAGGTGAGTTATCTTTACACAGCAATAGGGCAGAGCTGGGCAGTAACAGAACTTCGCACTGAGATATCAGAACATAGCACGGGACTAAAGCTTGAAGGGACAACGGAATTTAAACTGGGATAGTTGGCAAGTATGAGGCAGCTGCTTTGGGCCTCACAACAATGATGGGGCCCAGGGAAGCTGCCCCTTTTGCCCTGCCTTAAAGACAGCCCTGACCTTAACACTGGTCAACCTAACTCTCATGGGCCAATACTTGGCTGAGGCTGCAGTGAACAACAGAGACCTTTGGTAAGCAGCATTATCAGTCTGGGTGGAGGGTAGTGTTAAATGTAGTATGTAAATGTATGTAACAGATTGAGATACACTAACAAATGAAATCCTATTTCCACTTAATACTTTATAAGTAATTACAGAAACTGTTTTTTTTTTCCCTTTTCGAATAACAGTTTTGAATAAATAAATAAAAGCGCATTATTGTATGCACCCCTGCGAGTGGCAATGGTTTCTCTCAACTCTCTAACTGCAACATGTGCAGGACAAGTTAGTCTGTTGAAAAACGACAGGCTTACTGTCCAGATCACCAGGTTAAAATAAAGGAAAAAATAAAATAAAAAAGAAAACTAACGCAGCCATCACATTAATGGATTGTTAAGCTACAATATAATACATGTTTGCTTTTGGGTTTAATACTGCTTATACTGTTACAGTGGTTAGCTAATCTTTGCTGTGTCTATGAGGAGGACAGATGTGTGTGGCAATGAAGGGATATTAACTGTAGTAATGAGAGGTATACTGTATTCCCAGTAGTAATGTGAGCAGGCTTATTGTGACAGTGGTTTGCTAATCTTTCCTTCGTCTTGGGGGAGAATATTCATTTGCCGTGGCTTGGAGGGGAGATTGATATTGAAAGTGGCAATGAGGGGCTGTTTACTGTGACAGCGATTAGATCATCCTTCCCACATCACTAGGAAAAATACTTATTAATGTGGCTATGGGGGGATATATAGTATACTGTATTGTGGCAATGAGAAGTATAGTCATAGTGGCAATGGAAAGATGTTTAAAGTGATTGTAAAGTCTCATTTTTTTTTTGGAAAAAAATAAATACAAAACATGTTATACTTACCTCCTCTGTGCAGTGGTTTTGCACAGGACAGCCTGGATCCTCCTCTTCTCGGGTCCCTCTTCGGCTCTTCTGGCCCCTCCTTCCTGTCAAGTGCCCCCACGGCAAGCAGCTTGCTAAAGGGACACCCGAGCCGAATCACAGCTCCCTGTGTCCCATCAGACACTGATTGGCTAACTGACTTTGATTGACAGACACAAGAGCCAATGGCGCCGCTGCTGTGTGTCAGCCAATCATGAGGGATGGACAGCCAAGGGACTTGTGGACATTGCTGGACAGAGATGGGGCTCAGGTAAGTAGGCTTTTTTATCTTAATGCATAATAGTAAAATTGTATAGCGTCTACAAACTATGGGATAGATCTATGGACTTTTTTTTTTTTATTGTATTTAGTAGTAATGGCAGTAGGGTTGCCACCTCATCCCTTTAAACCCAAACACGTATTAATTACACAGGCTCTGTGACTGATTAAGGTGGTAATTAAACTCACTTGGTGCCTCATCTTCATTAAATTAGCCACAGAACCTGTGTAATTCATATTGGGTGTGCTTTCTAACTGTGTGGGGGATGGACTGACTTGAGGAAGAGACCCTGGGTGGGGTAAGTACGGGCTGATGGACGATCGACCGACGACGAGGGGGGTTTGACTGATCGAGCGAATGGGGGGGTTTGTTTGCTGCCCCCCACCACAAAATAGAGCACCATCCGCCACTGTTGCTCGGTAAGCTTGGCTCCATGACAAAGGTGGCAAAGCTTCAATAGCTTGCAGTGAGGGCCAGACATGCCAGGTATACTGTATTGGCAATATTTCCACAAATGCCATTCTTGGGTAAACAGACATGCCAAAGTTTCACCGACATCACCGACCTATTCGAGAGGTCCTATTCTTCTCACAGTTCCTATTTATATAAATTTCCTCCAATCAGGGACATCATAATCAACATCAATTAGAACATACAAAAACCTTGCTGGTATCGTTCATTATCTCCGCTGTATTGGACACTCTACCAGCTTTGATTATAAAACATAATTCATTACATTTTTTTCATTGTATTTATAATCATTTCTTTCTTTTATCAATGCCTAATAATATCTCCATATTAAAACCTTCATAGAACCATTTGCCTACTGGGCACTTTTACCCCCCCCCCCCAGCCCAGGCCAATTTTCACCTTTAGCGCTGTCACACTTTGAACGACAATTGCGCGTTCATGCAACACTGTACCCAAACTAAATTTTTTACACTTTTTTTTTTTTTTTACACAAATAGAGCTTTATTTTTGTGGTATTTAATCACCTCTGGGTTTTTTATTTTTTGCACAGTTTCTTATAAAATTTTGATAGGCTGCACTGATGGACACTGATAGGCTGCAATCATGGACACAGATAAGATGGCACTGGGGTGTACTGATATTTGGCAATGATGAACACTGATAGGCTGCACTGATGGGCACTGATAGGCTGCACTAAGGGGCACATAAGATGGCACTGGTGGGTACTGATAGGTGGCACTGATGGGCACTGATAGGCTGCACTGATGGGCACTGATAGGCTGCACTGATGGGCACAGATAAGATGGCACTATTGGGTACTGATAGGTGGCACTGATGGGCACTGATAGGTGGTACTGATGGACACTGATAGGCTTCACTGATGAGCACAGATAAGATGGCACTATTGGGTACTGATAGGTGGCACTGATGGGCACTGATAGGCTGCACTGATAGGCATAGATAAGATAGCACTGGTGGGTACTGATGGGTGACACGGATGGGCACCGATAGGCGGCACTATTGGACACTGACAGGCTGCACTGATGGGCACAGATAAGATGGCACTATTGATAGGTGGCCCTGATGGGCACTGATAGGCGACTCTAAAGGGCACTGATAGGTGGCACTGATAAGCAGCACTAATGGGTACTGATAGGCACTCGTAGGTGACACTGATGGGCACTGATTGGCAGCACTGATGAGCATTGATTGGCAGCATTGGTGGGCACTGATTGGAAACACTGGCGGGCACTGGTGGGACTGCACTGATAATCAGGACATTGATAATCAGTGTACTATTTATCAGTGTACATGTCCCTTTTACACAAGCAAGTTATCGGCTCCCCTCTGCTCTCCTCACACTGTCTGCAGGAGGAAAGGAATGCAGATAATCAGCTGGTGTTTACATCGTGATCAGCTGTGATTGGACACAGCTGATCACATGGTAAAATGCCGCTGTGAATGGCCCTTTACCCCGATCTGTGATCAGCTGACACAGCTATCATGGGAGGACGTCATATGATATGACACCCTTCCAGAACTGGCCGACCGGGCAGGAAATGGCTAACCCTCTCAATACCAGCATACTTCTTAATTTTCGAAGAATTGTGGCAAAAAAATTAGATTCCCCTTGGGGTGTCTACTTTTCAAAAGGGGGCATTCTGGGGGTGTTCACAAAGTCCTGGCATTTTTATTTGATATGTTTTATTGGATATGTTTTATTTGATATGTTTTATTGGATATGTTTTATTTTATGTTTTATTTGATATGCTTTATTTGATATGCTTTATTTTATATGTTTTATTTTATGTTTTATTTGATATGTTTTATTTATTATGTTTTATTTAATATGTTTTATATAGTGAAAAAAAATTGTTAATAGATATCACCAAAGAAAAGCTCTGTCTCAAAAAAGATCTAAAATTAGTGATTGTTAAGCAAAGTATCACAGCACTGAAAACTGAAAAAAGACATGGAAAGGAAGGGGATATAGCATGTTGGTATGGATGTGGTTAAAGCTGAACTCCAGGGAGATATACAGGTCACAAGTTAAAGTGATTGTATACCCTCACCTTGTAAAACAATGCATTTAGTGTAAAATAGAAATGAAAGCCAAATCGTGTGTAGATATTAAAAAAAATATATAAATCCCTTTTTTTTCCCCTTTTTTTTATGTGATCACATTCTCTTTATTCTCAGTTGCATAGGAGCAAGGGGAGGAGAAACAGCAGCACGCTGATCTTCCCAGTGAATGGCAGTGCAGGAGGAGCATGTCAACACAAGTCTGATCATTGGAGGAGAGCAGGCAGAGTTCCCAGAGCAGCCAGAAAACAGACCGTGGTGTGCTCTCCTGCTTAGTGTGGTCAGCTTTTAATAGGAAAGCAGAGGGATCACCAAGGATTTCACATAAAGGAAGCAATACAAAGAGAACAGTAGAATTGTTCATACAAGTACATGGTACAGCAGGCACATATCAGGAATATGAAATGTTGGGTTTACATATTCTTTTAACCTCTTTGCGCCGACTGCCGCCCGGCACTTAAGAGTTCTAAATTCTGGGAGGCGAAGGCGGGCATTTGGGCCATGTGACCATTGTGATTGGCTGTCACAGCGGTCACATGATCAGAAAGCTCTGGATCGCACGTATGCATTGGGAGCTTTCTGGCACCTGCCTGCTACCAAGCTGGGAGCGTGCAGGGAGTGCGCCCTCATCACAGTAGGTTGTTTTAACAGAGCCGCATATAACCGGGCGATCAGCGTTTAGGCCCGCCCACTGAGCGGCCGCATATATGCATACGGCCAACGTCAAGGGGTTGGTGCAGCTCTGTAAACATTAATAAAATATTACATACATTTTTTTTTTAAAAACAAGCAACGTAAGTTCCTTAATCTGACCTGGCATCAGCCTCCCTCAGTCCCTGTACAGTAGGGCTGGAGTCTGAGAGGAAGAAGCAGCACAAGGAGCCAAGAAGCACGCTGATAGGAAGAGAGAGTAGAGTGACAGAAAGAAGATCTCATCACTGTGCTACTTCTCCATTCACTGTCCAGCCACAGACTGGTGGCGGGTCTAGGACAACCTGGGATTAGAAGAAGTGGGTTGAATAATGCTAGGTATCAGGCAGAGGAAATCTAGTGGCAGAAAAAAAGTACTGAGAGGGGAAAGCTCTGGGTTTAAGGTGAATAGTGCAGCAAAATCTGATTTTATTTTGTTTTTTTTAATGGGTTATTCATTTTTATCTTTGGTTGGAGTTCTGCGAACCACTTGCCTACCAGCCGCGGTAGAATAGCACGGCTGGGCGAAACCCCCCGAGCCGATGTGAGTGCCCGGCGGGCACGATGACTGCCTGGCTCCCGCGATCGCTCATGACACACCGAGAACTGGGATCTGTGTTTGTAAACACACAGATCCCGGTTCTCTGAGGGGAGAAGAGATAGATTGTGTGTTCATACAAGGTATGAACAGCGATCTGTCATCTCCCCTACACAGTCCAATCCCCCCTTCAGTTAGAACACAGAGAGGGAACACAGTTAAAGGATCACTAAAGATCTTTTTTTTTTTTTAAATAGCAAACATGTTATACTTACCTCCACTGTGCAGCTTGTTTTGCAGAGTGGCCTCGAACCTGGTCTTCTGGGGTCCCTCGGCGCCTGTCACGCCCCCCCCCCCCCCGCAAGGACTCAACACCTTCATGCGAGCTCCCTCGCATGGTGAGGAGTGCTTGCGGGCATGCTCCCGTGATACAGCCGGTGGCCATAGGCGCTCACTCGGAGCTGCCCCCCGGCGCGCCGCGTCATTGGATGTGATTGACAGCAGCGCAAGCCAATGGCTGCGCTGATTTCAATCCATTCACTGTAACCAATCAACGGCCAGGCTGAGCGGCAATGAGGATTTCAGGGGCGAGCGCGGGACTTTCGAGGCGTCAGGTAATTAAAACGAGGGGGCGGTATTGTCGGATGTTTTTTCACCTTAATGCATAGAATGCATTAAGGTGAAAAAACTTTTACCTTTACAACCCCTTTAACCCCTTGATCGTCCCCTAGTGTTAACTCCTTCCCTGCCAGTGACATTTTTACAGTAATCAGTGCATTTTTATAGCACTGATCGCTATATAAATGACAATGGTCCCAAAAATGTCTCAAAAGTGTCCGATGTGTCCGCCATAATGTCGCAGTCCCGATCAAAATCGCAGATCGCCGCCATTACTAGTAAAAAAAAAAAGAATAAAAATGCTATAAATCTATCCCCTATTTTGTAAACGCTATAACTTTTGCGCAAACCAATCAATATACGCTTATTGCGATTTTTATTACCAAAAATATGTAGAACAATACATATCGGCCTAAACTGAGAAAAAATTTGCTTTATTTTTTAAAAAAAATGGAGATATTTATTATAGCAAAAAGTACAAAATATAATGTGTTCTTTTTTTTTTTTCAAAATTGACGCTCTTTTTTTGTTTATAGCGCAAAAAATAAAAACCGCAGAGGCGATCAAATGCCACCAAAAGAAAGCTCTATTTGTGGGAAAAAAAGGACGTCAATTTCGTTTGGGTGCGACGTCGCACGACCGCGCAATTGTCAGTTAAAGCGACGCAGTGCCGAATCGCAAAAAGTGGCCTGGTCATTCAGCAGCCAAATCTTCCGGGGCTGAAGTGGTTAAATAGAATAACCCCCCAAAAAATTAAAACTCGCACAAACAGAGAGCAAAGATAGAGTTTATCGGCAGAGCTGGATAAAATGCTGTGACAAAGCGGAGAGCGCCGATCCTTCCAGGCCAGGGAGGGATGTTAAAATATTTTGACAGTGCATGGAAGAGACGGGGGAAGTTAATGAAGTGTTGGAGCCAGTGAGGGAAGTGAATCTCTTTTATTTATGCATGAAAGTTACTGATTAGCCTCGACTTTAGATCAGTCCTATAATGAGGGCTCAGCTGGTGGTACCTAGAAAAAAAGAATCGCTCCCACTGGACGATTATGGAAGAGAGAATTCGGCGGTGACATCCTCATCAAACACGCCGCGGCGGGCAGAGAAATGGAACCCCTGTTGTTTTTTTTATACAGCTTAAAGAGCCCTGTTTTAACTTGGAGATGCCCCAGCGGGGTCGCTCAGTTATTCCTCGTCTGGATTCCCGGTGCTCCAATATACCCTACCCCCCCCACCCCCCCATTTACTATTTAGTTCCTTACCCCCCCCCCCCCCCCCCCCCTGCTTGCACAGTCATTCTGCAGCTGTAATCCATCCTTATTCTAACAGAAACAATGACAGAGCATTTCAAGTGGTTTCCTCCCGTCCTCCCTTCCTTCAGAACGCCAATGCAGCAAAATGGAGATGGCATTTATATTGTGGGTTTAGCACCCAGATTCCAGCAAGATTCTGCTGTTTGCCGGTCGGTCCGGCACTTACCCCACCTAGGCGGGTAGTGGCTGGCAGGACTCCGTGTCCTCTCCTCCATCGGCGGCTTCCAGCGTGCAGCTCCTTCCCTACTCCTAGGTGTCCAATAGGATCAGGGTCGGTGCTACCACTAGGCAAACTAGGCAGCCGCCTAGGGCGCACTGCTGCCTAGTGGCGCTCAGCTGCTGGTTTCCTTCCGCGTCTGCATGCTCTGCAGGCTGCAGTATGTAACTAACTCCGACAGGTAGTGTAATTAGAGGTGCAGCGCAGCACTGGAGCCAGTGCTAGAGGAAGCAGAGCTAATGCTTCCTCTATAGTGGCGCTTTCTGTCACATGGGCAGGGCAAAGGGGGTGGAGTCATGGGTGGAGCCAATGGGGGCGGCAAAATTAGGTTTGCCTAGGGTGTCAAAAATCCTTGCACCAGCCCTGAATAGGATCACCTGTCCTTTCAGGAAGATAAACTTTAAAGCGGTTCTGCACACACTATTTTTTTTTTTTTTTACTTGTCATGTTAAAAGTATTTTGAGTCTTACAATAAACTCACTTTTTTGGTGTCCGTCCGGTATCCATGTCCGTTTTTTTGAAAAATCTGCACTTTTAAAATTAAAATAACAGCAATGTCATTTTGCTTGTGGGCATTTGAAACCCACAAGCATTCACTTCCTTGTTCCCTTTCGTTATGGGAACCAGCATGCCTCACGTCCTTAAAATCTCGTGAGATTTCAGGTCGGATGTGCGTAAATCTCGTGAGATTTCGTCGGAGGTCCGTAAATCTCGCGAGATTTCGTCGGAGGTCCGTAAATCTCGCGAGATTTTGTCGGAGGTTCGTAAATCTCGCAAGATTTCGGTCCGATGTCCGCACTGACTCCTGGGATGAATGACACCAGATCCCAGGAGACAGTGCGGCATGACGAGGATCCCCGCACAGACTCCGCCCACCCCCGAAGAGACAGAGGAAAGACCGGCAGCAATTACAAGGTAAGTAAAAAAAAAAAAAAACGGCCATTTAGTACTCTTTGCCAGATTTGGAAGGCAAAGAGATTTACTAAAAAAAAGTGTGTGCAGAACCGCCTTAACCACTTGACCTCTGAAAAGTTTTACCCCCAAGTAAAAAAATAAAAATAAAAAAATGCCATAAAAATATCCCCTATTTTGTAGACACTATAACCTTTGCACAAACCAATCAATATACCCTTATTGGGATTTTCTTTTTACCAAAAATAGGTAGCAGAACACATATTGGCCTAAATTGATGAAGAAATTAGATTTTTAAATTTTTTTTATTGGATATGCAGAAAGTTTCAAAATTTTCATTTTTTTTTTTATTTATAAAAACCGAAGAGGTGATCAAAAACCACAAAAAAAAACTCTATTTGTTGGAGAAAAAGGACATCAATTCTATTTGGGTACAGTGTCGCACGACCACGCAATTGTCAGTTAAATTAACGCAGTGCCGTACAGTAAAACCTTGGTTTGAGAGTAACTTAGTTTGAGAGCGTTTTGCAAGACAAGCAACATTTTTTAATAAATTTTGACTTGATATACAAGTAGCTTCATGTCACATCTGAGAATAAAAGAGAAGAGAGGCACCTCTAAGTGTAGCAATATGGTTACATTTAATGAAGGTACAACATTTAGCAACATATTGCGCGTACACACGGTCAGAATTTCCGATGGAAACAGTCCGATGGGAGCCTTTCATCTGATTTTCCGACCGTGTGTATGCCCATCGGTCTTTTTCGGTCGGAATTTCCGACGGACTTTGGATTGAGAACCTGTTCTTAATTTTTCCGATGGAAAACCTTTCTATCGGATTTTCCTGATCGTGTGTATGCAATTCCGACACGCAAAATTCCGACGCATGCTCGGAAACAATTCGACGCATGCTCTGAAGCATTAAACTTCCCTTTTATAGTGCAGTCAAATGTGTTGTATGTCGCGGTGTTATTGACTGTTGGAATTTGGTGTGACCGTGTGTAGGCAAGACAGTTTGAGCGAAATTCCGTCGGAATTCCGACGGGAAAACCATCAGAGCTTTTTCCGACGAGAATTCCGACCGTGTGTACGCAGCATTAGAGGCTCCTCTCTTCTCTTTAATACGCTGTGGATGGCGTAGTGGTTTTTGCTTCTAATCCCCTTGTGGAGGCTTCCATTTGTGGATGGACTTTTTATGGTTACACAACCTGATCACATTGCTATAATATTTTTATATGGGACTATAAACTGAAGGACTTATGAATAAATGGCTGTGGAACGAATCATCTGAGTTTCCATTATTTCTTATGGGGAAATTTGCTTTGATATACAAGTGCTTTGGATTACAAGCATGTTTCCGGAACGAATTATGCTCGCAATCCAAGGTCTAATGCCGCGTACACACGGTTGGAATTCTCGTCGGAAAAAGCTCTGATGGTTTTCACGTCGGAAAATACATTCCGAATTTTGCTCAAACTGTCTTGCCTACACACGGTCACACCACATTCCGACAGTCAATAACACAGCGACATACAACACGTTCGACGGCACTATAAAAGGGAAGTTTAATGCTTCCGAGCATGCGATTTTGCGTGTCGGAATTGCATACACACAATCGGAAAATCCGATAGAAAGGTTTTCTGTCGGAAAAATTAAGATCAGGCTCTCAATCTAATGTCCGTCGGAAATTCAGACAGAAAAAGACAGATGGGCATACACACAGTCGGAAAATCCGATGAAAAGCTCCCATCGGAAATTCCCGGCGTGTGTACGCGGCATTACTGTATTGCAAAAAAAAATGGCATGGTCATTAAGGGGATGAAGTGGTTAAATAATCTTTCTTTTTTTTTTTTGCATAAATCTCCTTTAATGGGGCGTGGCAGGGGGTGTGTCCTATGCCTACATACTTTTTCTAATAGGCGTCCCTCGTTACCATTTTTAAAAAGTTGCGAGGTGTGCAACAGTACAGTTCAGTAGGTAGTACCAATGTTACAGAACACTCTGTAAGGACACAGTTTTGCTGAGAGGTGTGGCCAGTCATCAGCTCTGCCAGCACAAAGCACTGCAGGGTGAGAGCAGCATAAGTAATTTTCATGATTTATAATGTACCACAAATTATAACCTGCTAGAGTACAGTATGAGGAGATAAAAAGGTGTGATGCTTCAAATAGACTATAGCACTTCATTTGTTATTAAGTATCATTTATTAAAGATATTTTGACTGTTCAGTAATTGGGCATACTTCTTCTAGTGAGCGTGCAATGCAGCATGGTAGATAACGTAATGTAATAATATATCATTGTTATCATCAACCTTAGAATTTCCTTTCACTCAGAAATAACATTACAAGGTCATAAGATAAGATCCCTTTTCAACACATCGCTTGCTGTATCTGACACCTAATTTTCAACACCTTTGACACCATAACAGATATACATGCATAAATATTTTATAAGCAGGAAAATGTTGCCATGGTAATGCCTGGAAATATATATATATATATATATATATATATATATATATATATATATATATAAAATAAATAAATAAAATAATATATATATATATATAAAAAATAAATATATATATATATATATATAATATATATACCATATATATTCCCTAGATATCATATATATATATATATATATATATATATATATATATATATATATTAAGGGCTGTTACTGATTAAAATTTTCGTGTTCGATTAATCTTTTTTTTTTTTTAATCGATTAATCTACTAATTTCGATTAATTATAACGCACATACAGATCCAACTACTTTTAGCTGATCTCCTTGCATTGCAACTCTGCATTAGTCAGTGGTAAATGTGGTATACACTATATACAATCACCCGACACTAGTTAGTTTCCACAATCCATGACTTAACTTCACAGTTCACACAAATACGTTTTAAATTCAAACTGTAGCACTGACGTAAGTCATTTTTTCCCTCCCCCCCCCCGGTCTAAGTAATCACTCTCACCCCTGTGCAAACAGGTGGTCATGCAAGCGGTGTATCAAAAGGGTCAACACGGACCATAAACTTCTCTTAAGGGCTCTTTCACACGGGGCGGATAGGTGCCGATCCGCCCCGTGGATATCCGCTTGCTCAGCGGGGATCGCCGGAGCGATCTCCGCTGAGCAGGAAGATGACAGGTCCGTCTCTGCACTCTGTGCAGGGACGGACCTGTCACAGCGCCGCTCTCCCCTATAGGGGGATCAGGTGACGACGGACCGTAGAGTCCTTCGTCATCCGATCCGCTCTGCAGATGGATAAAAAATAGGGTTTTCCTCCGTCTGCAGAAACGGACTATAGCGGGCACGGACGAGATCGGGTGTCAGCGGATGCTCATCCGCTGACACCCGCTATCCCATAGGGATACATGTATGTCCGTTTTGCATCCAAAAACGGATGGATGAAAAACGGACATACGGACCGTCCGTGTGAAAGAGCCCTAAGTCTCCTTAGATCTCAGCAAGGACGCCAGGTCAGAAAAAGTGCTCACCGTTTAAGTATAATATAAAATTTTTGTGTTCAAACACAAACTACTCACATAAAGATGATAAAAACACAGCATGTAAAGCCGACAATCGTGTTAGTTCCGTAGGGCAGCAGTGGGTGACGTCATGCGTAGCTCCTCCCCCGTACGCGTTACGTTCAATCAGAACTTCAACGTCACCGGACTCCTCCCCCCTTCCTTACGTTAGCAGACGGGGGCACTTGGGGAAGGGGGAGGAGTCCAGTGACGTCGATGTCCGTGACGTCACCGGATCTCCGACGGAACTTCCCGGAGACCCGGAAGCCGGTGGAGAGGTGAGTACCGATCAAAAGAATCTTGATCGATCAAAAAAATTTACGATTAATCAAGGAATTAATCTTTATTTTCCACGGCACTAATATATATATATATATATATATATATATATATTTATTTATTTTAAATTTTTTTTTATTTCTTTTTTCTTTTCATTACCTTATTTTAATAGATAATAGATGATCTGTGAATTTCTTGAAGCACATTATACTGCTGTCAATATTTGACGTTGCTCGGTGTATTAAGCTTATTCGTCTGTAATGCTTTTTCGAGAACCGTACAGTGCTTTGATTATTATGTTGATTACAACATAATAGCCAGATTAAAGGCCATTTCTTGGCCATTTAAGGTACTTTTAAAGAAATTATTCCTAGTTATTATTTAAAAAAAAATCATTTGAGAGGAAAAAAAAATGTTTTAAAATGTTGTTGTTCCAAAAAAAAAAAAAAAAAGAATGTGAATGTGAACTGTATAAAGTATATAATTATATCAACATAGCAGAACTACATGTAGAAAAGAAAAAAGATTTATTAATTTTACCTCCATCCCCAACCCAAGGGCAAGGCAATCTCTATTGCATTTTATTTTTTATTTTTATGTAAAGGTTCTAACTACCGCTAATACTTACCTTAGCCCAACTCTAATGCCGTGTACACACGATCGGAATTTCGGCCAGCAAAAGACCGATGAGAGCTTTTCATCGGAAAATGCGACAGTGTGTAGGCTCCATTGGAATTTAGCTTGGCCGAATTCCCGCCAGCAAAAATTTGAGAACATGTTCTCAATTTTTCAGATGGACAAGGTTTCTATCGGAAATTCCGATCGTCTGTAGCAATTGCGACGCGCAAAATTCCTACGCATGCTCGGAAACAATTCGACGCATGCTCGGAAGCATTAAACTTAATTTTTTCTCGGCTCGTCGTAGTGTTGTATGTCACCACGTTCTTGACGGTCGGAATTTGGTGCGACCGTGTGTAGGCAAGACAGTTTGAGCGTAATTCAGTCGGAATTCCGTCGGGAAAACCATCAGAGCTTTTTTCGCCGAGAATTCCGATCGTGTGTACGCGGCATTAGAAACGTGAGATTATCACCTTGCAGTGTAGCTGCGCCCCAAAAAGGATTAAACTCTGCATATGGTGGGGCTTTTTTACAGTAATGCCCCGTACACATGATTGGAAATTCACCCAGCAAAAGTCTGATGAGAGCTTTTGGTCAGAAAATGCGATCGTGTGTATGCTCCATCGGACTTTTGTTAGCGGAATTTCGGCCAGCAAAAAGATTGAGAGCAGGTTCTCAATTCTTCGGTCGGAAAAAGTTCCGATCGTCTGTACAAATCCCGATGCGCAAAATTCCTACGCATGCTCGGAAACAATTTGAAGCATGCTCGGAAGCATTGAACTTAATTTTCTCGGGTCGTCGTAGTGTTGTACGTCACCGCATCCTTGACGGTCGAAAGTTCAGAGAACTTTTGTGTGACCGTGTGTATGCAAGCCAAGCTTGAGCGGAATTCCTTCGGAAAAACCATCCAAGTTTTTTCTGACGGAAAATCTGCTCGTGCGTACGGGGCATCAGAGCTTTGAAAATATGTAACAGACTCCCTCCGGAATTAGTTCTAACCAGCTCCATTGATTAATGCTTCAGGTCAGCAGAAGCTGTCTATGGTCTCCGCTTCTACCCCCAACATCCCCCCTTCATCATGTGGTTGCTAGGACAACTGGCATCCTAGTAACCAGTGATGTGCCTGCCCCAGCATTCACAGGAGAACAAAACCTCCTCCATCCATACCTACTCCGCCTTCCATTTCCCATCGTGTTACATTGGCAATGGAGACACTGATGGAAGTGGGGACTCTGATGGGTTCCCTGATGGAAGGGGTAACTGATGGAGGCTCTAATATAAGAGGGGATCTGATGGGGACCCTGAATTCAAGGGGGACTTTAATGGGAACCCTGATGTAAGGGGGCACTCTGATGTAAACATAACTCTGATGGGCACTCTGATGTAAGGTGGACTGTGATGGGGACAGGGGCGGACTGACCATTCGGCCACTCGGGCACTTCCCGAGTGCCCTGGGCCACTAGGGGGCCCCATCAGCCTCAGTAAAACCAGGGACAGTATGTAAAAATCTGTGTTTTTTTTTACATCTGTTTCTGAAATGTCCCTTACTGACATCCTTTTGGTCTAAAAATGCAGAGATTATAGCTGCCCCACCTCTCCAGTACCTTCTCAGCCAATAGAAACATGTCTGTGTATACTGTGTGATTGTATACTGTGTGTGTGTATACTATGTGGCCCCATAATCTCTGATTGCCTGGGGGCCCCATCATTTCCTATTGCCCGGGGGGCCCCATGAGTTGTCAGTCTGCCCCTGGATGGGGACCCTGATGTAGAGGGACTCTGATGGGGACCCAGATGTAAGGTAGGACTTTAAGGGGGCCCCCGTTGAAAGGGGGGACTCTGATGGGGACTCTGGTGCTAAACTTTTCATCCAAACTTAAAATTGCTGCATTTGTAAATTCCAAATATGGAATAGTAGTGGTAAAAAAGTACTTTTGGGTTTAACCAATCATTTTCATTTTTTACAATTCACCTTAAAAGGGGCGTGGTGGGGTGTCCTATGCCTACATACTTTTGCTAATAGGTGTCCCTCATTCCCATCTCAGAAAGTTGGGTGAAAAAATAGTGGAAATAGGAGGAAAAGAGAAGATATCTCTATCTCCACATTCTACATACAGGAGCATTTTCAAGATGAATTAGCAAAGTCTGTTTCAATGTGTCAGTCAATATCCTATCGTCTATAGGATGTGTGTAGAAGAGAATTGTATGTTTTGTTCCAAGGCAGCATTCTCATACCATTATTAAGAATCAGTTTCTCATCCAAAATACTTGCAAGGTTGTTTATTCTCATCAAAGTCAAGACATCATGGTTACAGCTTCAGAGATCAGGTCATCTTAGTAAAATATGGATGGTTAGGCCTCAGAAGGAGGAAGGGACATCTGATGCTATATTCTCCGAGTGTCGAGTTCCTTCACACTCTACACCTTCTCTTCCTCATCCATCTTGCTTCCAGCACCTCCCCCTTTTCCTACCTAGCTTCATTCTCCATACCAAACTTATACTGTCTCATACTGTATTGTCAGCATTTCTCTGGTGACACCCCTAATTTGCATATATACCCAACATGGTTTCAGTCTAAGGATAGATAGCATAGCTCCAACCATAGGCCTGTTTCCTGACGTAGTTATGTTGGAAATAGAATTAACCTTTAAAGTAAAACCATATCTTGTCTATACCATTTGTCGTATATGTCCTATGACCTTCAAAACCTACCCCAAGTATTATATATATTTTTGTGTGTTTATCAGAAACCTATATCACTTAAAATATAATGAATTTACACTTTTAACATTTCCCCCTCAATGCACTATGATCAACAAATAATAAGTGCATTCATCTTAAATGATAAAATGTCTCTGATCCACTTTTTCAATACAAACAATACAATAAACATTAACATAATAAACATTAATACAATAAACATTAATACAATATACATTTTAGTATGTCAGATATTGTACATAAACATTTTTATAAGTTTTGGAAAATGTTTAACTATTTCATTCCATTGAGAAAATATAAATTATTATATTTATTAATTTTGAATTAATTTTCCATCTAAATCATGTAATATTAAAGATTTTTCTTCCTTCGATTTTATAAATTTATTTAACTTCTTGTTAAACTCTCATTACTTTAACCATATCATTTAACTATTTTAATATAAAGAAGAAATAAATATCTTTGAAATATCAGATTATATTGCTTTGTAATATAAATTATTAATTAATAAATAAAATTTCTTCCATTCCTGGAAATTTCAATAATTAATAATTTCTACAATATAAGTTTTTATACATTAACCTTGACACTGAACAATTATAAACATAACAAGTAATCCACTAGACAAGTAATCTACTAGACAAGTAGATACATAAAAAAAACAAAAATTTTTCCCATTATTGAATTTTCATATATTTTAAATTTTTCCCATTATTGAATTTTCATATATTTTAAATATTCTATCTATCTTTTTATTTATTTTCCTATTTATCTATCTATCTATCCATGACCAACAAGTAACTCTTTCCTTTTTTCCTCAACATTCCATATTATTTTAATTTCAACAGTAACTTTGTTTAGAAATATTAAATCTTTTTGTTCATATACTCTAATTATACCTTTTTGTCTTTCCTATTATCTTATCACTATCATCATTCAGATAATTCACAAAAAAATTCCTATATGAGACTCACATCCCAACTCCCCCTCACATAATGATCAATCGATCAATATGTCGCTATTGATGCAAGTCTATATGAATAAATCATTAAAGTTTACACCAAAAATGATAGTCCTTGATATCATAATCAAAAAATAATTTTTCAAAAAACAGAAAGTAGTAACTAATAGAAATTCAGTTGTACTTGCTATATTGTCATGGAAGAATTAAAAATAAAAAAATAAAAAAAAAATAAAAAAAATTGTTTTCTTAAATAATTTTCATTATTCAATTTAAATTTATTTTAGACTGATAATCCCTTCTATGTTTACCCATTTTATTCTTATGTTAGTCAATTATTTAAATTTTTACTAAATATTATTTTAATATTTACCAAATATTATTTTAATATTTACCAAATATTATTTTAATATTTACCAAATATTATTTTAATTTTTGTAATTATTTTGAAACAAAATAATCCCAATGTACTTTAAAAAAAATAACACAATAATCTTCCCAATTGATATCCCAGTTGACATCCCTGTTGATATCCCTGGTACCTTCAGATCTACAATATTTAACCATAATTTTAGCTACATTAATTTATTATTAAACATACTCTTTAGAAATAGAAATCTCATTCAAGACATCATTTCTATTTAAATTTAGCAAAGGCCTAGTCATGTTTTGTGAACAAACTTCTGAAATACCTGTACATGTTTGCAAAGTTTGCAACCACACTTCTTTCTATACAACAGATTATATAAATAACCAAGTATGCAAATCTCAAAAGACATCCTTTCATTAACTTAATAAAAGTTAATAAACCCTATGTTTAGAAAATAATAAAGTTTTTAAACTTAAACTATAGCGGGTAAATAAGTCATCCAATATTTACCTTATCCTTGAATCATCTTACCCTATTTAGACTTTATAATACTATTTATTATTACAATACCTGAGTACTTAAGATGATAAAAAAAACAAAAACTTTACTGAACCTGAAATTGCATACCTTCACTACCTGTCTTATAAAATTTTAAATTATTATCTGATTCCATGGTTTGAAAATCCAACCCCAATGGAATATGACATAAGCTCACAATAACTTAGCCTTATTAAAAATATAATTTTTCTAGAATTGTCTCAATTAATTTATCAAAAAGAAACATTATCTAAAAAAACGACATCCTTATATCCTCTTTTAGCAGGTGAAAAACTAATATAATCAATCTGTATAGATTTGACAAATCCCTCAATACTTTTTAGTATCATGTTTCCTTTTGGATAGTTCTATAAACAAATGTTCAGAAGTTTGATGACAAAGTGTTCTAAAATGAGTAGCTCAAAATTATTTTCCTTAGCTAAACAAAAAATCAATCAATCAGTCTGTCAGTCAGGTACCTGAATATGCAAAAATATATTCATGTAAAAATACCTCTATCCATATTGTTGGAATCAATTATTTTTACAATCAGTCTGTACTGACTCTAAGACAAACTTACATAATCCTCTTTTTTATAACTAATTAAAATCTCATAAAATAATAATCTTTCCAGATTATTGTATTTTACTTTACACTGATAATGTATTTTTCCTAATTTCTGAAAGAAATTCGATCATGTTGAAACTTTTTCAGAACCAAACATTCCTCACATACAATGTGATTGAATGAACCACACATGCTGTCACTCTGACTGCTAATAAACACATGGCAGTCTAAAGTTCAGCTAGACACATACAGAAAGTTCATATTGTAATTCCATTGTGCCAATATTTGGATCCATCTATAGAAGCACAAGAAATTCTTTCTCAATAAGTATCCACTAAAAGTCAAAAATGTGACTTTTTATAATTAATTTACTTAACTGTGGCTCTATCCCTCACACTGCATATATTTAATCATTATGTATTTATATACACCACTATAACTGATCTTTTTAGCATTCAATTGCCAATACACAAACTGTGTATATTGACACCTGTTGTTGTTCTTGTAATAACACCTTTAAACATACAATGTTTATTTAAAGCAACTGGTGTCTCTAATCTATAGCATTGGACAAATGCACTCCTAGAATTTATTTATAAATTTTAAAAAGAATTGTCTCATCATCCAGATATTGTTTTGGCTTGTAGATACAGTAAAGTATTTTTGCTATTTTGATCCTGTAAATGAATATAGTGCAAGCTTGACAGTGTTTTCCATCCTGGCCATTGAGATCTGAGTTGTAAGATTGGTCTGATATACAATCTTTCCACCAGGGGAATCTCTGCTGGGACGTTGGAGATGTTTTGGTCGGCTCCCTACGGGGATCGTCTTGCACTTGTGCTTGGTTGCTTTAGACTCGGCGGTCATGCTTTGATAACGGCCCCCGGGTTCCCTGTAGGGCCGCACTCTGTACAGCTGGATTAAACCTGGGGAGGCCAAGCTCCAGAGGACACACTGAACTTAACTGAAGGTTTGTGAGACGAGGCTAAAACCGGCGGGGCCCTGGAGATTCCAAGGGCTGGAGGAGCTGACAGTGAAAGGAAAGAACCAGCCATTAGAAAAAGACAGAGAGCCTGACAGCTGAGAAGCCATGCTTTATATTTAAAGAGAAGAGGTTCCGGTATCTGGAGCTGACGTTGGGGCCTTTCGATAACCACTTGCATTAGATTGTTTTTTGTTTTTTTTTGCTTGTTATTTCCCTATTTACCATATTAACCCCTTGGCGCTGACAGTACGCATATGAGGTGGCATCTAAAAGTTTTGAGACTAGTTTTGTAACACGTAACAACAAAGCCCGGGGAATGCCCAGGAAAAAAAAACAAGTCTACTTACCAACCAGCTCGCAGACAACCGAATTAACCAGTCTAATGCCCCGTACATACGGTCGGAAATTCCGATCGGACCATGTTGTCGGAAAATCCGGCCGTGTGTGGGTTCCATCTGACTTTTTCCGTCGGAATTTCCGACGGAAAAAATTTGAGATCCTGCTCTCAAATTTTCCAACAACAAAATCCGATCGGACTTTTTCCGATCATGTGTAGAGAATTCCGACAGACAAAGTGCCACGCATGCTCCGATCAAATTAGGAGACCAAAACTATTGGCTAATAGCCTCTACGTAGTTCCATCGCACGCAACGAACGTCACCACGTTCTGAATGATCGGATTTTCCGACAACTTTGTCAGACCGTGTGTATGCAACACCAGTGTCGGACAAAATGCATCGGAAAAAGTCAGACGGATTTTGTGGTCGGAATTTCCGACCGTGTGTACGGGGCATTACAGTCAGGGCTGTCTTTAAGGCAGGGCAAAAGGGGCAGCTGCCCCGGGCCCTGTCATTGTTGTGGGGCCCAAAGCAGCTGCCTCATACTTGCCAACTATCCCAGTTTAAATTCCCTTGTCTTTTGAAGTTTTAGTCCTGTGCTGTGTCCCAATATCTCAGTGTGAAGTGCTGCTACTAATGCTGACCAGCTTTGCCCTATTGTTGTGTACAGATGACTCACCTGCAGACCCTGTGTTTACATGTAAATAACCAGCATTCATATGTAAATAGCGGCAGCCGGCCGCATTGATATGTAAATAAAGGTGGCATTCATATGTATATCATGCCCCCCTGCAGTGAGGAGATGATGTGCTGTAACCTCTAGCAACCAATCAGTGAGCATTAATACTGTACAGTAATCTCTAGCAACCAATTAACAAGCAGAAATCATTTGCTGTAACCTCTAGCAACTAATCAGTGAGCTGTAATGTGTGCTGTAACCTCTAGCAACCAGTCAGTAAGCAGTAATGATATGCTGTAACCAGTGGCAACCAATCGCAATTGCTGCCTGATCTGATATAGTAAACTGATTTTAAGTCTAGCTGCTATTTATTGTATGTCTCAGAGCAGGTGGAGAGTGAAATTAGGGGGGGGGGGGGGCTAAGAAAATTTTTGCCCAGGGTCCAATCAGTATTAAAGATGGCCCTGCTAACAGTATGCATTAAAAACAGGGGTTTAGTCCACACGCATTTGCAAACGCATGCATAAGCCACAGTGCCTCGGCACGGTATCTGTGGTCCTAAGTGCAGGTTCACACAGGGGCAACACGACTTCAGTGCGACTTTGCAAGGCGACTTTAACGCGACTTCGAACAACTTACAACACGACTTTAAGTCGCCCCCAGGACAGGCGACTTTGGCTGTGGCCAATCAGAGAATAATCAGCTCTCTGGGAGGGTGGGGTTTGCCTGGGTAAACTAATTTCTTTTCCTGTAATGTGCTTCAATATAGTTGGAGATGCGACTTGGAGACAGCAGGCACATATCAGGAATATGAAATGTTGGGTTTACATATACTTTAAAGCGGCGGCCCAAGCTAGAACGGGTCTCAGTGAGCCAATCACAGTAGTCATGTGATCAGGCAAACCTTCCCACCCACAGCTCAGTTAAAGGGATGCCAGGGTTGGGCAGGAAGGGGTTAGCATCTGGTTGGGTCAATCATTTAGTGAATTAGTGAGTCTGACATTTTTCTGTGAAATTACCAAGTTTTTGTGTTCTCCTGCAATTTGTAATGTAGAATTATTTTTCATTCGATTGGGTAATGCCCGCTGAATAATAAGACGATTAAACATTCTGTGCACAATACACTTTTGGAACATCATGCAGTTTCCCTGAATTTATAATTCATTATTATTATTTCATTTTTTTTAACCACTTCCCGACCGCCCCCTGTATATTTACGTCGGCAGAATGGCACGTACAGGCAGAATCACGTACCTGTACGTGACATTCTTCCGGCGGTTGGGGGGTCCGATCGGACCCCCCTCCGCCGGCGGGGACGGTCGGGATCGCTTCAGGAGCGATCCGGGACGAGGGGACGGCCAGTGGTTTCTGGCCACCCCCTCGCGATCGCTCCTGGCCAATGAGAAACTTCCCCTTCCTGTCTATTGTATAGACAGGAAGGCGGAAGTGATGTCACGCTCGGTGCGCCGGTCTATGTGACCGGAGACGCCGAGCGGCGAACATGTACAGGTTAGTGCACAACACTACACTGACACCAGTACAGTTAGGCACATATTCCACCCCCCTGTCACCCCCTGATCACCCCCCAGATCCCCCCTCCCCCCCCAGTCACAGTGTCACTAATTGCAGTGATCATTTATTTACTGATCACTGCATTTAGTGTCAGTGTGACTGTAATAACTGTCAGGGCAGTTAGTTTTAGGTCCAAGGTAGCCCCCTACCCCCCCCTAATAAAGGTTTAACCCCTTGATTGCCCCCCAGGTAACCCTTTCACCCCCTTTTGCCAGTGTCACTAAGCGATCGTTTTTCTGATCGCTGTATTAGTGTCACTGCTGTCGCTAGGTAACCATTTTTTTTTTTAGGTAACCGCCATGTTTATATAGGTTCATAAATAGGTTTATAGGTCAGGTACCCCCATATTACAACCTAAATAAAGGTTTTAACCCCCTGATTGCCCCTAGAGTTAACCCTTTCACCAGTGATCACTGTATAACTGTCACTGGTGACGCTGGTTAGCCAGTTAGTTATTTTGTTATTTAGGTTCCCCGTCAGGTTTTTATATAGCGTCAGGTACCCCCATATATTACCTAATAAAGGTTTTAACCCCCTGATTGCCCCTAGTTAACCCTTTCACCCCCTTTTGCCAGTGTCACTAAGCGATCGTTTTTCTGATCGCTGCATTAGTGTCGCTAGGTAACCATTTTTTTTTTTTAGGTAACCGCCATGTTTATATAGGTTCATAAATAGGTTTATAGGTCAGGTACCCCCATATTACAACCTAAATAAAGGTTTTAACCCCCTGATTGCCCCTAGAGTTAACCCTTTCACCAGTGATCACTGTATAACTGTCACTGGTGACGCTGGTTAGCCAGTTAGTTATTTCGTTATTTAGGTTCCCCGTCAGGTTTTTATATAGCGTCAGGTACCCCCATATATTACCTAATAAAGGTTTAACCCCCTGATTGCCCCTAGTTAACCCTTTCACCCCCTTTTGCCAGTGTCACTAAGCGATCGTTTTTCTGATCGCTGCATTAGTGTCGCTAGGTAACCAGTTTTTTTTTGTATTACTGTTACGGGTGACGCTGGTTAGTTAGCTTGTTTTTTATACTGTCAGGGCACCCGCCATTTATTACCCAATAACGGTTTAACCCCCTGATCGCCCGGCGGGTGATATCAATTAGGTTTTAGGGTCAAATAAGGTCTGCGTCGCCCCAGGTTAGTGCCAGTACCGCAAACACCCACGCGCAAAGCATACACCTCCCTTAGTGGCACAGTATCTGAACAGATCGATATCTGATCTGATCAGATCTATACTAGCGTCCCAGCAGTTTAGGGTTCCAAAAAAAAACCGCATTGTTAGCGGGATCAGCCCAGATACCTGCTAGCACCTGCGTTTTCCCCCTCCGCCCAGCCCAGCCCACCCAAGTGCAGTATCGATCGATCACTGTCACTTACAAAACACTAAGCACACATAACTGCAGCGTTCGCAGAGTCAGGCCTGATCCCTGCGATCGCTAACAGTTTTTTTGTGGTAGCGTTTTGATTCAGTCGCTTCAGTCAGGAGCTTTTTTACCTGTGAATCTCAAAAAAATAAAAAAAAATAAAATAGTTGTCGTTTTATTGTTCTCTCTCTCACTCTATTCTCTCTCTATTGTTGCTCTTTTTTTTACTCCATTCTATTCTGCAATGTTTTATTATGTTTTATCATGTTTTATCACGCTTGCTTTTCAGGTATGTAATTTTGTTTACTGTGTTTTTTAGTGTTGAGCATTTTTTTGTTTTCAGGTGCGCCATTCAGTTGCAACGCGGATTTATTTATCTTGACAGCAACAGCGTTTGCTCCCACGATACATAAAGCCGCGACTCCAACGCTGTAGGAGGTGATTTCACCACCACAGTTAAAAAAAAGAGCATATATGCCGAAGCATGGGGGCAGCAGGGGGGGGAGGAGCGATTGGCTCCTAATGCCACGTACATACGGTCGAAATTCCGACCGTGTGTACACGGCATAACTTTTGCGGGAGGATGCCCCCATGCATCGGCATATATAAATGGTGCATGTATGCCCATCATTAGAAGTGGGTGGATGAAGGGAGGTATTCTAATGGTGGGCATACCCACCAATCAATCTCTTTTTTTCGTTCAGCCAAGAGGCTGCATG
Organism: Lithobates sylvaticus; assembly: GCA_028564925.1. Classification (NCBI taxonomy): domain Eukaryota; kingdom Metazoa; phylum Chordata; class Amphibia; order Anura; family Ranidae; genus Lithobates; species Lithobates sylvaticus. The sequence goes on from CM053032.1 coordinate 24,912,975, forward strand.
AAAAAAAAAAGATTACAATATATGTCCAGTATGTTGCTGGACTTTGAATGGTTATACCAGAATGATGCCTGCAGGTTTAGGTATCATCTTGGTATCATTCTTTTCAGCCAGTGATCGGCTTTCATGTAAAAGCAATTCTAGCGGGTAATTAGCCTCTAGACTGCTTTTACAAGCAGTGGGAGGGAATGTCCCCCCTCCCGGATATAAACCGCGCCATTGGGAAATTGGGAAAGCATTTTATCACACCAATCTTGGTGTGGTCAGATGCTTTGAGGGCAGAGGAAAGATCTAGGGTCTAATAGACCCCAATTTTTTCAAAAAAAGAGTACCTGTCACTGCCTATTGCTATCATAGGGGATATTTACATTCCCTGAGATAACAATAAAAATCATAACAAAGAAAAAAAATGGAAGGAACAGTTTAAAAATAAAATAAAAAAGCTAAATAAATAAAAAAAAAAACAAAAAAAAAAAAAAAAAAGCACCCCTGCCCCCCCTTCTCTTGCGCAAAGGCGTACACAAGCGTTGGTCTGGCGTCATATGTAAACAGCAATTGCACCATGCATGTGAGGTATCACCGCGAAGGTCAGATCGAGGGCAGTAATTTTAGCAGTAGACCTCCTCCGTGAATCTAATGTGGTATCATGTAAAGGCTTTTAAAGGCTTTTAAAAATGTATGTAGTTTGTCGCCACTGCGTGTTTGTGCGCAATTTTAAAGCATGTCGTGTTTGGTATCCATGTACTCGGCCTAAGATCATATTTTTTATTTCATCAAAAATTTGAGCAATATAGTGTGTTTTAGTGCATTAAAATAAAAAAAAGTGTATTTTTTCCACAAAAAATGCGTTTGAAAAATCGCTGCGCAAATACTGTGTGGAAAAAAAAAATGCAACACCCACCATTTTAATCTGTAGGGCCTTTGCTTTAACAATATATATAGTGTTTGGGGGTTCAACGTAATTTTCTTGCAAAAAAAAAATATGTTTTCATGTAAACAAAAAGTGTCAGAAAGGGCTTTGTCTACAAGTGGTTAGAAGAGTGGGTGACGTGTGACATAGGCTTCTAAATGTTGTGCATAAAATGCCAGGACAGTTCAAACCCCCCCCAAATGACCCCATTTTGGAAAGTAGACACCCCAAGCTATTTGATGAGAGCAATGTTGAGCCCATTAAATATTTTTTTTTTTTTGTCCCAAGAGATTGAATAATGAAAAAAAAAAAATATATATATTTTTTTTACAAAAAGTTGTCACTAAATGATATATTGCTCAAACATGTCATGGGCATATGTGGAAATACACCCCAAAATACATTCTGTTGCTTCTCCTGAGTACGGGGATACCACATGTGTGGGACTTTTTGGGAGCCTAGCTGCGTACGGAACCCCAAAAACCAATCACCGCCTTCAGGCTTTCTAAGGGTGTAATTTTTTTATTTCACTTCTCACTGCCAATCACAGTTTCGGAGGCCATGGAATGCCCAGATGGCATAAAACCCCCCAAAATGACCCCATTTTGGAAAGTAGACACCCCAAGCTATTTGCTGAGAGGTATTGTGAGTATTTTGCAGATGTCGCTTTTTGTCACAAAGTTTTGAAAATTGAAAAAAGAAAAAAAATTTTTTTTTTCTTTACTTTCTTCATTTTCAAAAACAAATGAGAGCTGTAAAATACTCACCATGCCTCTCAACAAATAGCTTGGGGTGTCTACTTTCCAAAATGGGGTCATTTGGGGGGGTTTTGTGCTATTTTGGCATTTTATGGCCTTCGAAACGGTGATAGGTAGTGAGGAGTGAAATCAAAAATTTGCACCCTTAGAAATCCTGAAGGCGGTGCTTGGGTTTCGGGGCCCCGTATGCGGCTAGGCTCCCAAAAAGTCCCACACATGTGGTATCCCCATACTCAGGAGAAGCAGCAAAATGTATTTTGGGGTGCAATTCCACATATAACTATGGCATGTGTGAGCAATATATCATTTAGTGACAACTTTTTGAAAAAAAAAAAAAATCTTTTTTATTTTTGTCTTTATTCAATCACTTGGGACTAAAAAAAAAAATATTCAATGGGCTCAACATGCCTCTCAGCAAATAGCTTGGGGTGTCTACTTTCCAAAATGGGGTCATTTGGGGGGGTTTTGTACTTCTCTGCCATTTTAGCACCTCAAGAAATGAAATAGGCAGTCATAAATTAAAAGCGGTGTAAATTCCAGAAAATGTACTCTAGTTTGTAGACGCTATAACTTTTGCGCAAACCAATAAATATACGCTTATTGGCATTTTTTTTACTAAAGACATGTGGCTGAATACATTTTGGCCCAAATGTTTGACTAAAATTGAGTTTATTAGATTTTTTTTATAACAAAAAGTAGAAAATCTCTTTTTTTTTCAAAATTTTCGCTCTTTTTCCGTTTATATCTCAAAAAATAAAAATCACAGAGGCAATCAAATACCATCAAAAGAAAGCTCTATTTGTGGGAAGAAAAGGACGCAAATTTCGTTTGGTTACAAAATTGCATGACCGCGCAATTACCAGTTAAAGTAGTGCAGTGCGAAATTGAAAAAAGACCTCTGGTCCTTTGGCTGCCAAATGGTCCGGGGCTGAAGTGGTTAAGCAATGGAGATAGATTTGATTTTCACTTTTAGTTGTGTCATCATATTTATGAAATTACATTTATGACTGTTTAAGGCCAATTAGTTTATTCAGAAGATTATATAAATCTTACACCCAGATGTGATAAGAAGAGGATATTTTTTAATACAAATGAAAAGCATTGCTAAGTATTCCATATATAGACAGATAAATGCTAAGCTAGGATCACAGTATTGCGAGTGCGGGAAAGCGTGTAAATCGCACATGTTCCCGCAGTTGCAGCCAAACTGCGCTGATTTTCAGCAGACACTTGAGGGCGCTATTAAGGCCCCATTCACACTTGCCAATTTGGAATGGCGGGCAGAATCGCAGTGATTCCGCCTTTTAATCACTGTTGCAATTGGTGCAAAACGCGCAACGCGCGTTTGGGTGCCATTCATTCTAAACGGTACCGTAAATGCAGCAAATGTCTCATGACAGAATCGTGTTGCAATCACGGCAAAACTCAACTTTAAAAATAGCTAAAAAAAGGAGCAGAAGCTTCTTTTGGGTGACAGACACACATAAGGCAGCCTATTGAAGTGAATGGGCTACCCTATGCGTGACATTGCAGAATCACGTGGTAATCGCTCACACAAAATTGCGGGTGTGAATGGGCACTGATTCTAAATGGCTCTTCCATGCAGGGCTGCTGTTAGAAATCACAGGACCCCATACAGCCTACTTAACAGGCCCACCCACCCCCGGCTCTGAGTGACTGAGGACATACTGTAGATCAGGGGTCAGCAACCTTTTTCCACTTAAGGGCCGGAATCAATGTATGTGAATGCATGGAGTGCCGTATTCACTTGCTAATAAATGAAGATAGCATTACACAGCCCCTGCACCTCTGGCCCACTTTACATTACACAGCCCCCGCACCTCTGGCCCCCTTTACATTACACAGCCCCCCGCACCTCTGGACCCCTTTACATTACACAGCCCCCGCACCTCTGGCCTCCTTTACCTTACACTGCCCCCGCACCTCTGGCCCCCTTTACATTGCACAGCCCCTGCACCTCTGGCCTCACTTACCTTACACTGCCCCCGCACCTCTGGCCCCCTTTACATTACACAGCCCCTGCACCTCTGGATCCTTTTACATTACACAGCCCCCCGCACCTCTGGACCCCTTTACATTACATATGGGGTCCAGAGGTACTGCATATTACACACACGCATATTCACTTGCTAATAAATGAAGATAGCATTACACAGCCCCTGCACCTCTGGCCCACTTTACATTACACAGCCCCCACACCTCTAGACCCCTTTAAATTACACAGCCCCTGCACCTCTGGCCCCCTTTACATTACACAGCCCCCGGCACCTCTGGACCCCTTTACATTACATATGGGGTCCAGAGGTACTGCATATTACACACATGCACCCCCCCCCCCCCAGCTTTAAATTATTAAAAAAAAATCTTATTCATTTAATTTTTATTTTTTTATTTTTACATTGTCCCTTTGAAAAAAAAAATTCGGATCACTTTTATTGCTGTAAACATCCCTTGTGACAGTAATAGGCAGTGACAGGTACTCTTTATGGAGGGTTACCAAATCCATCCTTTGCACCTAAAAGCATTCAAAATGCTTGAATTTTTTTAAATTTGTCTCTTTTAAAAAATTTGTTAGATCGCGGTCTGGGCTTGCTGACCCGCCATCCCAGAGCATCAGAGTACAATGCAGAGGAACTACTTGTAAAGTTGGAGCTGTAGTAGAGAGCAAGAGCCACATTAGCCGATGCCTCCTCTGTAGTGCCGTCTTCTGTCCCATGCTGAGTGATACCAACTGCAGTCCACTTCTTATCCTGGCTAGTGGTCTCCAGAATGGTGCCAGCAGCAGGAAAGAAGAGATCTTCAGGTCAGTGTATATATTACACATAGGTGTGCGCAGCCTATTGCATTAGGGTGTGCACCCCAAATGTATTAAAATATGGACGGTGCCAGTAGAGCAGTGGACTTGTCAGTAGAGCAGAGGTTGGTGTCAGTAGGGCCGTGGACAGTGTCAGTAACTTTTTATTTTTATTTTATTTTATTTATTTTTTTGTAGCCCCCTTATTGGTGCAATATCAGCAGGGGAAATCTGCGCCTCACAAGGTGATAAGGGTGAGCCCAGGCACACCTAGCGCACCCCCTGCGCACGCCTATGATATTACATATATTATTGCCCGCCCACCACCTAATTTAAACCCAGGTTGATCTAATTTAAACCCATGATTTCCATGCACTGCGCACGATTGCGACACATTAGTATGGCAATTAGAGGTTTAAGTTTACCTACCCCTGCCCTAATGTAATAGGCTGTGCACACCGATGGTGTTCAGACTAATGCGATCCGATTCCATCCAATTCCACTTCCACTGTTCTGCAAACCGATTTGGGTGTGTCATTAACTTTATATTGACACTCGCAGAGGTTCGCAGAGTGCAGGATTTGCTGTTCCCTCATTGCACAAGTGTGAAACTAGCCTCATGCCGCGTACACAGGAGCGGACTTTTCCGACAAACTTTTCGAATGAATCACACTAAATTCTGACGGATTCAAACGTGATGACGTACGACCGGACTAGAAAGAATAAGGAAGTTCGTAGCCAGTAACCAATAGCTGCCCTTGCGTCGTTGTTTGTCCGTCGGACTAGCACACAGACAAGCGGATTTTTCGATAGGAACTGGGTCCAGCGGAGTTCCGGCGGGAAAATTTAAGACAAGTTCTATTTCTAAAGTCTGTCGGATTTTTCAACAGCAAAAGTCCGATGGAGCCCACACACGATCGAATTATCCGACGGATTCGTTCCGTCAGACCTTTGCTGTCGAAAAGTCCTCTCGTGTGTACATGGCATAAGAGGTCAGAAATGAAATCTTATAATGGAGCTCAAATTAAGGTAAATCCTGGGAAGATGATGACAGCGTCTCCCGTAAAGCATTAGCAGTTTAGTGATTTAATTCCCTCCTTGCTGGGGGGGGGGGGGGGGGGGGGGGGGTTACCGTTTAATTTTTGACTTGTTGTAGAATTATTGGCCAATAAAAATATGAAAAAAAAATTTTTGCCGTTCCATTAAATCATTGAAGATTTCCACGCCGTTGTCTTATTTCCCCTCGGACCGGTTTCCTGAAGCACATCTCCTGCCTTCGCTCAATTTGCATAAGTTGATTGCGTCGACGGATAACTAACTGGATGAGATTGGTGGCGCCTCCATCACCAGCCGCCTCGACGCCCTTCTTGTTTTCGCGCACGTCACTTGAAGTGTTTGGCATTTGGTGTCAGAGCCAGTCATTTTCAGCGGCGTGGTGCTGGCATTTACCGCGCGCGCACGTCCCTCGCACAAACTTTCATTACGAATTAAATCATATCATTAGGATAACAGAACACAAGCTCCGAAAATATGCGGGCGCACTCACACAATCCTCCCGGGTGTCGCACGACGCCGCGTTTCCGATCGCAGGGTTTGAAGGGAAAACAAAGTCGCTTTGACAGAAGGTTATCCCTGGTGGATGACTAATGACAAAAGCGGCTGGGGAGCTAAATGGTTTCCCTTGGCCTTTGAGA